>CM056559.1:1260000-1360000 GCA_029721515.1 Synanceia verrucosa
AACTCAGTTTAACCTGATGCTAACTCAGTGTAACCTGATGCTAACTCAGTTTAACCTGATGCTAACTCAGTGTAACCTGATGCTAACTCTGTCCAACCTGATGATAACTCAGTTTAACCTGATGCTAACTCTGTCCAACCTGATGATAACTCAGTTTAACCTGATGCTAACTCAGTTTAACCTGATGCTAACTCAGTGTAACCTGATGCTAACTCAGTGTAACCTGATGCTAACTCGGTGTAACCGGATGCTAACTCGGTTTAACCTGATGCTAACTCGGTGTAACCGGATGCTAACTCAGTTTAACCTGATGCTAACTCAGTTTAACCTGATGCTAACTCAGTTAGCATTTGCTGTGGGGCTTCATCCAGAGTGCACCAGTGTGTGGGTGTGAATCAGACAGAAAGGCAGAGAGAGGAGTCTCTTCAAAATAAAACGTCTCGCTCTGCCTCAGCTGCAGACATCATCATCCATCCAAAATAAAAAAGTGACTAGGACATATAACAGAGCTGCAGCCTGCGGCTTCATCAATAAATCAGCAGAAGAGGAGGCGAGCTCATAAAGACGACACAGTGATGGAGTTTTTAGATCACTGGTGAAGCAAAACATCAATGACAGACAGACAGACGGACGAGTCAGAGCAGAACAACAGAAATAAGACAATGCTATCATGCTGTAGTTTGACCTGATGCTGTCATGTCATGCTGTAGTTCGACCTGATGCTGTCATGCTGTAGTTCGACCTGATGCTGTCATGCTGTAGTTCGACCTGATGCTGTCATGCTGTAGTTCGACCTGATGCTGTCATGCTGTAGTTCGACCTGATGCTGTCATGCTGTAGTTCGACCTGATGCTGTCATGCTGTAGTTCGACCTGATGCTGTCATGCTGTAGTTCGACCTGATGCTGTCATGCTGTAGTTCGACCTGATGCTGTCATGCTGTAGTTCGACCTGATGCTGTCATGCTGTAGTTCGACCTGATGCTGTCATGCTGTAGTTCGACCTGATGCTGTCATGCTGTAGTTCGACCTGATGCTGTCATGCTGTAGTTCGACCTGATGCTGTCATGCTGTAGTTTAACCTGATGCTGTCATGCTGTAGTTCGACCTGATGCTGTCATGCTGTAGTTCGACCTGATGCTGTCATGCTGTAGTTCGACCTGATGCTGTCATGCTGTAGTTCGACCTGATGCTGTCATGCTGTAGTTCGACCTGATGCTGTCATGCTGTAGTTCGACCTGATGCTGTCATGCTGTAGTTCAACCTGATGCTGTCATGCTGTAGTTTAACCTGATGCTGTCATGCTGTAGTTTAACCTGATGCTGTCATGCTGTAGTTTGACCTGATGCTGTCATGCTGTAGTTTAACCTGATGCTGTCATGCTGTAGTTTGACCTGATGCTGTCATGCTGTAGTTCGACCTGATGCTGTCATGCTGTAGTTCGACCTGATGCTGTCATGCTGTAGTTTAACCTGATGCTACAGATCAGTGATGTCACAGGTAGACAGAAAGCTTGTTTATATAAAAGTTTAGATACTTTCACTGTATATTTTCAGCACTGAAACCTGATTCATGATTTTTAAAAAAACATTTTACATACGCTGGTAAAAGACTCACAAGTATTGTCTGAAAGGGAATGGGCGATCACAGCACTGACAGTTGGCAGAATGACATTTTTGGGTACTGAGGCTAGATTTCCACTTACGTGGTGATGGATGGTTATTTATTACTCATATTTTGTTTTGTGAAATTTTGTTAAGATCTCAAATCACCAGAGCTGCTTCCTGATTGGTGATGTCATTGCTGATGTCAGAGTGGGAGCCAAGAGAACTGAGGTAGCTCCGCCTCTTCATGCTGTCCCTATGACACACACCTGCAAATACAGAAAAATACACAAACATAAAAACAAACCACAAAAATAAACATGGTGTGGCCTTAGAAGCAAATTATACTTAAACTACCTGTGCTGCCACTGAAATAAGACGAGTCAGCATCATCATGGGAGACGGAGCGTCCAATATCAACAGACGGGTCCCACTCCAGCCCCAAGTGCTCATGGGTAGGGGAGGAGGGGGAGGGAGGAGCAGGAGGGAGGTGAACAGGTGAGGAGGAGCGAGCTGAGGGGAGAAAGATATCTTTAAGAAGTATAGATCAGTTAATTTACACCTAATATCAGTGATCAAAGGTTTAATATGTTCACCTGATGGATGGGTGGGAAAGGCAGGGAGCTCCAGGTGGCTTTTATCAAACGCTCCTTCCTCCTCTAACAGAGTCTCTGAAGGACAACCAGAGTCTGGAGCCTGAGGGAGGATCAGGTCCTCCTCAAACACCTGGAGGAGGAGGAGGAGAGAGATGAGAGAGAGAGAGAGGAGGAGGAGAAGGAGGAGAGAGAGGAGGAGGAGAAGGAGGAGAGAGAGAGGAGAGAGAGGAGGAGAGAGAGGAGGAGAGAGAGGAGAGAGAGGAGAGAGAGGAGGAGAGAGAGAGAGAGAGAGAGAGGAGAGAGAGAGAGGAGAGAGAGAGGATGTGAGAGAGAGAGAGAGAGAGAGAGAGGAGAGAGAGGAGAGAGAGGAGGAGGAGAAGGAGGAGAGAGAGGAGGAGAGAGAGGAGAGAGAGAGGAGGAGAGAGAGGAGGAGAGAGAGGAGAGAGAGGAGGAGAGAGGGGAGGAGACAGAGGAGAGAGAGGAGGAGAGAGGGGAGGAGACAGAGGAGGAGGAGATTAAGAAAAAAAGAAGGTCATGAGGAGGAGGACAGAAAAGGAGGAGATGAAGAGGAAAAAAATAAAATATCTGACTGTACTATCCAAGTGTACCTTATGTGTATTATGTGAGTGTACTATCTGACTGTACTTCAGGTGTACTTCATGTGTACTTCAGGTGTAGTGTACTTCATGTGTACTTCATGTGTACTTCAGGTGTACTTTAGGTGTACTTCAGGTGTACTTCATGTGTACTTTAGGTGTACTTAAGGTGTACTTCATGTGTAGTGTACTTCATGTGTACTTCAGGTGTACTTTAGGTGTACTTCAGGTGTACTTTAGGTGTACTTAAGGTGTACTTAAGGTGTACTTCATGTGTAGTGTACTTCAGGTGTACTTTAGGTGTACTTAAGGTGTACTTCATGTGTACTTCATGTGTACTTCAGGTGTAGTGTACTTCAGGTGTACTTCATGTGTACTTCAGGTGTACTTCATGTGTACTTCAGGTGTACTTCATGTGTAGTGTACTTCATGTGTACTTCATGTGTACTTCAGGTGTACTTCAGGTGTACTTAAGGTGTACTTAAGGTGTACTTCATGTGTACTTCAGGTGTAGTGTACTTCAGGTGTACTTCATGTGTACTTCAGGTGTACTTCAGGTGTACTTCAGGTGTAGTGTACTTCATGTGTACTTTCATGTGTACTTAAGGTGTACTTAAGGTGTACTTCAGGTGTACTTCATGTGTACTTCATGTGTACTTCAGGTGTAGTGTACTTCAGGTGTACTTCATGTGTACTTCAGGTGTACTTCATGTGTACTTCAGGTGTACTTCATGTGTACTTCAGGTGTACTTCATGTGTACTTCAGGTGTACTTCAGGTGTACTTCATGTGTACTTTATGTGTACTTCATGTGTACTTCAGGTGTACTTCAGGTGTACTTCAGGTGTACCAGTCTCATGCTCAGCAGTCTGCTGTGTGTTCTGCTGATGTCGCTGTAGACGAGGTTGCAGCGTCGCAGCAGCTCCGTCAGGCGTGTCTCCAGCTGCAGGACGTCGCTCGCCTCGCAGCGCTGCATCAGCGCCTCGCCACGCCGCAACAGGAAGTTCACACGGCCCGAGTTCACGCACACACACTGCTGGAAGGACTGCACGCAAAGCGATTACATTTCTACTGACCATCATTTTTTAAAAGGTGAAATCAACTTAAGTGACAGTTATCGAGTGTCAACAAACAGTTAAAATCACATAAATCATTACTAATAATCAGCAAACATTAATTCTAATATTATTTATTTAGGTCTTTAACACACCTGCAGTCGTCTCAGCTTTTCGCAGGTGTTTCCTGTCAGGTGATCGACTTCCGTCAGACGGACGTCCAGGTCGGACAACCACAGACTGAGCTCCTCCCTCTCTGCCTCAAACTCCTCCCACTCCGAGACGAAGAACTGATGGAGAAAAAAAACGGGTCATTTCTTTAAACAAATCTTTAAATCACTTTGTTATTTTTATTATTATTATTATTAGGATGGACTCTGACCTTCAGTCGTCCGATGACACATTCCAGTTTGGCGTTCACGTCGTCCCATCGCCGCCCGGCCTCCCTCGCTGCCGCCAGCAGCCGAGACTGCATGGCGCCCTGAAACTGCCGAGTCAGCGTTCGGTTCCTCCGGGTCAGATCGTCCAACTGGACGAGTCGAGAGCCGGCCTCCACCTGCAGCCTCTGAACACAAAAAACTACATTACCCAGAAATCTGTGTGTGTGGCTGTCATGGAGGCCTCACATTTTTATTATTTCATGTATTTATTATTTACTTTTTTATTTTATGTCAAACCTATGCAGGATGTGCAGCACAAAAAACAAAGAGCAGCATATAAATGTGGCCAAATATTTCCAAAACAAATGTAAAAGTGAGTTTCCCTGCGACTGGGCCGTCTCGAACAACAACGACAACTCATTAGAAGAACGAAAAAATATCAGTTAAAATGAATGAAAAGGGCCTGCTGTGTATATTTCTAACCCATCCAGGTGACACTTTCAGAGGATCTTTTTTTAATTTGGTGAACAGAAAAATATCACACTTGACAAAGAAATCATCAGATCAGTGAGATCTGATTCAATGAGCAGTGAAAAACATGTTTGACATGATTAATAATTAATAATCTCCATACATCCTCTGATGAGAAACTTACAGTCACTTCCTTTGAACCCTTTCATAACTCAGCTCAGTGTTTTCACCTCAAACCTCCTCAGCTCCTCCTTGGCAGTGATGTAAACAATGGGGGCGGGGCTAGAGGAGCTGACAGCCTTCTCAGCCAATCGCAGCCAGGTATCCAGGTGGGCGTGTTCTTCCATGAACTCGTGCCAGAGGACCCACCTGGTCTCCAGACTGGAGGTTAAAAAGACAAAAACATGGAGGTTATGAATCATTTTATTCTTCTGAAAACTTTGGCACAAATTCCCAAATAACCGTTATTTGGTTTACTTTCATATTTGATGATTTGGCATAAAGAAATGCATCAGTTTTTTTTTCTGATTTGAGAACAAACATTTAGGATTTTTGTTTGAAAAATGACTGAAGAGAAAAAATTCAATGATCCAAATAGGTGAATTATTACTAATGGTTATGCAGACGACTTGTTGCTATTTGCTAGTAAACATATTTAGTAACAACAGACCATTCTTTAGATAAACTCATCACATATCTAAATGATTCTGTTTCAGTGTTAAAATGGTGTCTTATAATATTTGTAGAGGATGGTCAAACATGGACAGTAAACCACAGGGATGTTAAACCTCTTCCCACCGTTAGAAAACATGGAGGACACTCACTGTCCCTGCAGGCCGCCATCTTGGTTCCAGCTGCCGTCCACTGACTGCATCTCCTCCTCATGAGACAGAAAAAGACGCTCCACGTCCCTCACTTCCTGTCCCTCTGCAGTTGAGACGGCATCGCCATGGTGATCTGAAGGAGGCGAGTCTGGAGGGAATCCAGACATTGTGACATCACATGACCTTCACCTGGTGAGAAAATAAGACGGAGGGGAAGCGACCAGTGAGACTCCTGAACATTAAAAACTGTCTGGAAGGACATCGAGAAGTCCATTTTACAGCCTCTCAGTGATCCACAGGGGAGGCTGACACCTGACATCACCAATGATGTCACTGATGATGTCACAGACACTAGCAGAGCCAGAGTAAAAAAAAAATAAATAAATAAATAATCAATAATCTATTGATCGTATTGGACAAACAAGCGTCTGATTGGCTTCATCACTAAAATGATCACCTGACAGCTTTGTTTGTTTGTTTGTTTGCACCAGGTTGTTGATTTTCTGACCAACGGGCTCTGTTTTTATGTATTTAACCTCCTCCTCCCTCTCTCCTCCTCCTCCTCCCTCTCTCTCTCTCCTCCTCCCTCTCTCTCTCCTCCTCCTCCCTCTCTCCTCCTCCTCCTCCCTCTCTCTCTCTCCTCCTCCCTCTCTCTCTCTCCTCCTCCTCCTCCTCCTCCTCAGAGTCAGTCTATTGTCTCCTCCGGACAAAAGGAGGCAGAGAACAAACAGGCTTCCTGTCCTCCTCAGAGAAGGAGGAGAAAGAGGAGGAGGAGGTATCTGAAAAATATCTAAAGCCAAATATCTGATTTTGTGGAGAAACTGGAGGAAAAGGAGACAGTGAGAATATCTGGAGGAAGTTTTATCAAAATATTGATATTATTATTATTATTATTATTATTATTATGATACCTAACTGTGATATTCTAGATTATTCTAGATGTCAACAAAATAACAATAACTGCATGTTGAAAACCACTTGACTACACTAAAAATATTCACATGTTTAAAAATTGTTTAAAAATGTTGAAACTGTTTCCGAACGCTAAGCATCTTAAAAAAAAAAAAAAGTTTCACAGCGTTAGCTGTGCTTTAAAAAAGTACTCAGTGTGTTCAAAAGTGACAAACCATGTGTCAAAAACTGTTTCTGAATGCTAAGAATTCTTTCACAGCTTTAACGACGTGTGCTCCTCAAACAAGCAGTTTCTCAGTGTTTCATGATGTATTTAAAAAGGTGAACTCCCACAGTACTGTACTGTGTGAGGCTTCAGCACGTCTCCACATATCAAGCCTTCAGTGGGAAAACATAAAGCTGAACATGAAGCACTGTAATTACACTTCCTGCATGAGGTCAGCGGGTCAGAAAAAAAAAAAGTTATTCTGCTTTTTTTTCCAGGAAGTGACACGTTTTTTTAAAATGTGCTGATCAAACACTTCAAAGTCAAAAATAAATACATGAATAAATATGCCATTAAATGTACCAAAACAAGACTAAAAATAATGATAGTATGGTGTCATTCTCCCTGTCGCTATAGCAACAACATTACACCTAGACATGGCCGGTAGTCTGGTTTTGTGACAGTGGACTGTAAACTGATGATGAGCTCAGTCATGAACTGGTCCTGCAGCTCAAACCAGACCAGTGTGACCCTGTTCCACAGTGGGAACCAGGCCAGGCCCAGTCTGGCTCCAGTTACAACAGGAAGTGGACCTGTTTAACCCAGATCTAGAGCCTGCAGGGAAAAGCAGGTTAACACCGTCTGGAGCTACAACCAGTCATCAATTAATCAACTAATCAATTAGCTGTCAACTATTCAATGAATCACCAAATACTGTGATGATCGATTTTTACAGTTTGAAATATTTTTAAAGTCTGAATTCTTGGATGTCACTTCTTCAAAAGTTCTAGAAAAAATTCTTCAGAGACGTTCACTGATCAATATTTTGATAATTGACTAATTACAGTCATTTTAATGTTTCATGTCATACTGGAGGGAATGTCTTTGGCTTTAAAGAAAACACCGGACGTTTCCAAACAACTGATCAGTGTATTTTTTATCAATAAATGATCGCTGGCAGACTCGTCCTGTTTCGTCTCGTTTCCAGCAGCCGTAAAGCCGAAGCGTTCAGGCTGTTTGATGACGTCATAACAGGAAGTGCTGTTGTTAGTGAGTCATCATGAAGCCCAGCTCTCCTTTCAAAACATTCCAATGAACTGTGGACCTGCCCTGCGTCCTCTCCACCCTCCTTACTATCATCATTACTACTGCTACTGATAATGATAATAATAATACTGCTGCTGCACAGACAGGACAGCAGGATATGAATGTTCCTGCAGACACACATGAATAAAAAAACACATTCAGACACTCCTGGATGCCTGAAAAGAGAAATTAAGTTTGAATGGATTGAAATTTGAATAAAGCTTCGATCTTTTCATCTTTTCTTTGTCGTGACCCTGCAGAGCAGCTGACTACCTGCAGGTTAATCAATAATCAATAATCATGAGGGAAACAGGGAGCAGAGCTCAGCGGGTGAAACTGAAGCTGGTCATGTGATCTGAGCGACACCGTTCAGGTGCAGGTCAGCTCACCTGAGCTCAGTGACATCACAGGAAGTCCAAACACAAAAACTCAGTGTAACGTGGACAAAAAAGCTCCTACCTGCTCATCATGTCCTCCATTCACTGGTTCATAGCAGAAAATGGTGAAAAATGTCGATCATTCTGATCACTGATCAGAAAATATGGTGAGTGATTTTATTTAAGAAAAAAAATCTCTGATCTCAGCTTCTTAAACGTTCATATTTCCTGGTTTCTTTCCTGTGTGACACAATAAAGTGAAAATCTCTGATCCACATTTTTCACCATTTTCTCTTTTTTTTTCTGGAGGAACTGATGATCAAACTGTTCCAGCTTTAATCAAAAATGTCAGAAAAAGCTGAAACATGTGGATCAAATGTCTCTTAAGTTTCCTGTCAGAGAGGAAAGAAAACAGGAATTATCCTCCTTCTTTTGCTGCTACTTTTTGATTTGATTTTGTATTTAAATGTTCTCTGAATTAAAAAAAGCAGCAAACAGCAAAGTTCTCGAGGAATAAAATGCCTTTAATGATTTTAACTAACGTCTGTTTACTCATTTATGTATTTTACATGAGTTTTTTCTGCAGTGATAATTTACTGGCAGCTGAGCACTGAAGATAAAAATAAATGGAAATATAAAAATAAAATATAGATTAGTATTTTTAATTAAAAATAAAATAAAAAAGTGAATAATAAATAAAATAAAATGGAAAATAATGATGATAAATAAAAATAAAGGCATTCCTATAAACACTGATGCAGTGTGAAACAGACTGTGCTCCTCCTGAACCCAGACCATGATAAGTGGCCCTGTAACCATGGCAACAGAGGGACACACACACACACACACACACACACACACACACACACTTTTGTAAACTCTTTTCCCGCGGGCACACAGGACACTGGATACGCGGGCGAGCACGCGCACGCGCACAAAGCCGCCCGGGCGCAGCGTTAAAAACCGGTTCTGCTGATCCTCAGTTTGGATGACACAGAGCAGCTCGGGCTCTTATTATGGGATGCACAGAGTGGAGACATGTTTTCAGACCGGAAAGAAGAAGCTCAGAGCGGGACTTACCTGCTGCTGGGGGATGACGTCATCTTCAGAAAACCAGGGGGGAAAAGTTTGATAAAAAAGCAGCCAGAGGCACTTCCGGGTGTCTGATCAGGGCTCACCTGTAGACCTGAACCAGGGGAAACACTGGGGAGACTGACGAGCAGCAGGCAGGTAACACGAACCTACCTGCAGGCCACGCCCCCTCCTGAGCACACACACCTGCTCACTGCGTCACGCGCCAGCAGCTCGGTACCTTTTACCTGTTACACCTCCTCCTGTGTCCTCCTCCTTCACCTCCTCGCTCTTTTTACTTCACAGCTTTCCTCCTCTCTCTCACTTATATTTTTACTGTTACTTTTGTCTTTTATTGATCTTAAATCTGTTTTCCCTCCACGGTCACGAGTGAAGGATGCAGAGAAGTGGAGTCATTTTAGGAATGGGACGCGGCCCTGCGGTCATCAAACCATAAAGACATAAAAGTCCTGCAGCCTCTGAACTGAGGCCATGAGGGAAACATCATATTTATAATAACAATAATAATGATAATACCTTTCAAAATAAAGCCACAGGGAAGACTCCGACCAGAATGGAAAACAAAATACTGAGTAGAATAAAATAGAAAAATAAAGTAAACAATAACTGGTAAAACCAAGGGGGCAGTTGTGGATTCTCCAAGTGAGGACCACTTCCACGTCCAAAAAGCTGCAGTTCCCGTCCGGCCTCTGGGGGCTGACTCCACAAGTGAGCAACTCTCCATTAACCACTGACTTCACAGCTTTCAAAAACATCACAGTCCTGTGATGAACTGTACCCTGCCTTTCACAGCTGGAATAGGCTCCAGTCCCCCTGACCTTGTGAGAGGATAAGAGGTAGATAATGGATGGATGGATAATGGATGATGATGGATGATGGATGGATGGATGGATGATGATGGATGGATGATGGATGATGGATGATGGATGGATGGATGGATGGATGATGGATGGATGGATGATGGATGATGGATGATGATGGATGGATGGATGGATGGATGGATGGATGGATGGATGGATGATGGATGGATGGATGGATGGATGGATGGATGGATGGATGATGGATGATGATGGATGGATGGATGGATGGATGGATGGATGATGATGGATGGATGGATGGATGGATGGATGGATGGATGATGGATGATGATGGATGGATGATGGATGGATGGATGGATGGATGGATGGATGGATGGATGATGGATGATGGATGATGATGGATGGATGGATGATGATGGATGGATGATGGATGGATGGATGGATGGATGGATGATGATGGATGGATGATGGATGATGGATGGATGGATGATGGATGGATGGATGGATGATGATGGATGGATGATGGATGGATGGATGATGGATGGATGGATGGATGGATGATGGATGATGATGGATGGATGGATGGATGGATGATGATGGATGGATGATGGATGATGGATGGATGGATGGATGGATGGATGGATGGATGATGATGGATGGATGATGGATGATGATGGATGGATGATGGATGATGGATGGATGGATGGATGGATGGATGATGATGGATGGATGATGGATGATGATGGATGGATGATGGATGATGGATGGATGGATGATGGATGGATGGCGTGTTGTGCTGTTGACTGTACTAACCGACAGTCAAAGATCCTGTGTCATATTTTTTCAATGTGTAAATATCTAGTACTATTTTACCCATAGACTTATAATAAATAGAGTTTACTTGGATGCTGCCACTTATTGGTATGTGTCGGCATATTTTTATAAAGACTTTATTGCCGACTCATGGTCCCTGCTGATACAGATAGATGACCAGAGTATGTTGAGTCTGTTCAGTGCAGGAATACATCCTTATTTTGTATCATTGTTCTGTTTAAAAAGTCTGACGTTGCATGGACAGAGATGCTCCGTCAGAAAGCGGCTGCTGTGCTGGATAACGTTAGTGGATGGAGGCAGTGTTGAAACACGCTAACTAACATGTTAAACGATCGTTTCACAGTTAAATAGTACAAATGAATTTTCCCCCTCACAACACCACCAAACCCTGCAGCTCCACCTAAAACCTCTCAATCTGAAAGGGTGATTTTTAAAACACAGCAGCAGCATTATGATCTGTTTTTGCTGCCAGTAGCTGCTTGTTAGCCTAGCCTAGCTGAATAGCCTTAGGCTAGCTCAGTTCAGCACGGTTAACTTGAGTTCAGTGGGCGGGATCTCGGCCAGCTGACCCGTAAAGTTACCGCCTCTCCTCCAAATATGGAAAGTACACGCCCACTGAAATCCAAGATGGCGCAGTTCAAATGCCCATGATAGGAGCATAAAAAGGACTCCCCCAAACCAATGGGTGATGTCACGGGTGCTACATCCATTCTTTTTACAGTCTAGAGGTAAAACACATAACACCTGTTGTAATATTTCAAAAAAAGTAAAAATAACAGCAACAAATGTTGATACGATTTGGTCTTTTCAGATTTTATTAACCGAGTCAGTTTCTCAACTATATGTTTTTTATTAGATTAGATTTATTGGAATTTATTTATTTCCGTAAGACAAAATATGTGTTAAGTCATTTTGCACTAGAATGAAAGTAATTAAAGGAAATTATTGATCACTGCCATCTAATTTAATCAGACATTAAGGGCTAAAATGCGCCGTAGAAAGGAATTACATGGTATTGTTTTGCAATAATCAGGTCAAGTCTGTTAAAACTTCATGAACTTTAATTGAGATTAGAAAGAAAAAACTTCTTAAACAAGGAAATAATAATAATAATAATGATAATAATAATAAGCACTTTTCTACATTACCTTATATGTTAACAAATCAAAACAGACATCTATAAAAAAAACAAGAACAAAAAAATCATGTCTTAAAAGTCATTTTAAAAATAGAGCTGAGTTTTAATGAGTGTTTGCTATTAATTAATTAAAATATCAATAAAGCAACATGTAAACATTAACAAACAAAGTTCCGAGCGTAGACTTGGTTGAGATGCAGATTTCATCCTGATCCAGACGTAAACAAAAGGCCGTCTTCCTCCTTCCTGTGTCGACGCTGCAGACTCTGAACAAACAACAGCTGAGTGTTATTTTAAGTTCTGATGATAGTTTCATGAGTTTTATTGATTTACACCTATTAAAATAAAATAAATGACACACAATCAACACATAAGTTACACCTGTTAGAAATAATATTACTTCTACTTATATTTCAAACATGAAGTTCAGTTTATTCATCTCAGCTGGTGAGAAATCTACACCCTTGTGACCCCGTAAATGTCAACTCTGGTGGGACTCAAACCCAAATCCTTTGAATGACTTCTTCTATAATGAGCTAGAAGTCCAGTGATTCAAGTGATAAGGCTTAGTCACCGTTTAAAGGTTTACTCACATTTGTTGCAAACGTAATTCACCACTGTTTACAAGAAATCATAAGTCTGTTTTAGACTTAAACACCCTCCTGAAGGTATGAACATTAGTTCTGGTGGGGTTTGAACCCATGACTTTTAACACTTTCCCAACACTTCAGTAACTGGTCAATGTGCTGTCTATTGCACCACAGAGCCTCACTTCTCACCCTCCTGAGATGGATGTCTGGGGCATTAGAATCCAACATTTGAACAGTGATTAAAGAGTTTAAAATGTTGCTGGTTCCTGACCCACCAGAGTCATAATTTAAAGGTTTATTTAGAACACTTACACTTTTTTCACCAATGTTTACAAGAAATTGATCACCCACCCTTTAGAAGAGTTGAACACCCGCCTCAAAACTTTAAGGTGTACAGTGGTAGGACTCGAACCCACAACCTTTGAATTGTTCTGTCAACACTTCCAAGATATCACAATCGTAAAATACAGACTTAAACAATCTCACTGAACCTATAAATGAACGTGTGTGGCTCATTTGCATATATGTAAATGAACATGCACACACTCTTTATCTCCATGAAATTATGTAAACGAGGCCTGGCATTGTAGGGCGGTTACGTAAGCGCCGCATTTCAGAGAAAAAAAAGAGAAAGCTGGAAAATTACATAAGAATCTGAGGCTATTTAGAGCCAAGACAATCACTCAGTGTGGTTTATTTATGACCGTAAAAATGAACGATGGGTTTTAATGTAAAGAGGCAATGGCCAAAAAACGTTTTGGCGGGAATCCACATCACAGATTGGATGGCGGTGTCTCGGCCTCGTCGGCTGATAATGTGATAATAACTCAGAGGAATCCTCTCGTTATGTTTGATTTGCTTGTTTTCATATTCTGTTTCTGAATCAGTGGCTAACAGTCTAGAAGGAGTGCTGCTGTTTGAACAAATATTGGGATGTTAACTGCTTTCATTGTGCATTTTCACTCAGGAAACTGGAATTTTTCTACCTTAAATTGTAATTTTTCCCCTTTTCTTCTCTATGCAGAACGACAAATGAAAAAGCAAATGTCAGTTTACGTATGAGCGGCAGCAGTTTGCATATTTACAGATGCAATTAAACACATCAGACACCAATTATGCAAAGTAAGGTATCTGAAATACGTCAGTATTCACTAAAATCATGACTGGAACTGAGGACACAGCAGCTCGATCTGCATCACAGTTTAAATGGAAAATAGCCAACAGCGTCTATTTTTGCAGCATTATTTGGGCTGAAACCAAAAGCTCACTGCTGTCACTTCATTTGAACTGGTGAAAAAGCACAAAATAATGTAACAGTCTAAAACTGAGCGTTTCGACCTGTAGACCTGGATCGTCTTTCTGAGCTTAGTGTGGATTCTGTGAAAGTCTGAAGCAAACCTTAATGCCAAAAAACAACAACAATCAAGAGGTGAAATGACAAGCTTTGTGGCGCAATTAACAATTCTTTCATTTTTTAGTTATAGTTTATGGAAACAATTCAAAGGTTGTGGGTTTGAGTATAACCACAGTCAATATTTCCAGTTTAACAAGAGGCTGTTTGACGTGGCAAAAAAAGCTTTGAGCATTTTGTAAATGTTGATGAAAGTTACACTCCATCCATTGTGCCACAGAGCCTTACATTCATGGTCCTTGTGACATGATGGCTTGCTTCTGATACTCACCAGAGCCCCACCAAATTAAGGGTGATAAGCCAGGTCCAGGAAACAGGCTTAAGCAATCAACAGAAGACGACTCTGGTGGGACTCGAGCCCACAACCTTTGAATCACTTCCTTCAAGCCCAACTAGAAGTCCAATGTGCTGTCCATTGCACCACAGAGCCTCGCATTTGTGCTTTTGTGACATGATGGCTTGCCTCTGATACTCACCAGAGCCACACCAAGCCGAGGAGGAATATCTAGGTCCAGGTCCAGGATCATGGTTCGTAGTTTGTGTGTTTGAACTTTAAAAGAGAAGTACAAGCATACTGACGAGTTGCTTTACCGACACGTACGAGACGTCACAGGTGGAAACTATGGTGTTCAGAAACGTTGGTGAAGCTCCGAATTCTCGCTCCAGAGGGACTCAAACCTACAACTTTTGAATCACCACGACAAGTTTGCTGAGTGTTTTCATGGAAACCGGTCATGTTAAACAGTCTCAAGGAACCAATAGAAAATGACTCTGGTGAGACTCAAACCCACAACCTTTGAATCTCTTCTTTTAAGTCAAACTAGAAGTCCAATGCGCTGTCCATTGTGCCACAGAGCCTTATATTCATGGTCTTTGTGACATGATGACTTGCTTCTGATACTCACCAGAGCCCCACCAAATTAAGGGTGATAATCCAGGTCCAGCAAACAGGCTTAAGCAACCAACAGAAGACGACTCTGGTGGGACTCGAACCCACAACTTTTGAATCACTTCCTTCAAGTCTAACTAGAAGTCCTATGCGCGGTCCGTTGTGCCACAGAGCCTCGCTTTTGTGCGTTTGTGACATGATGGCTTGCCTCTGATACTCACCAGAGCCACACCAAGCCGAGGAGGAATATCTAGGTCCAGGACCAGGATCATGGTTCGTAGTTTGTGTGTTTAAACTTTAAAATAGAAGTACAAGCATTCTGACGAGTTGCTTTACCGACACGTACGAGATGTCACAAGTGGAAACTATGGTGTTCAGAAACCTTGCTGAAGCTCTGAATTCTCACTCTGGAGGGACTCAAACCTACAACCTTTGAATCACCACGACAAGTTTGCTGAGTGTTTTCATGGAAACCGGTCGTGTTAAACAGTCTCAAGGAACCAACAGAAAACAACTCTGGTGGGACTCAAACCCACAACCTTTGAATCTCTTCCTTCAAGTAGAACTAGAAGTCCAATGCGCTGTCCATTGCACCACAGAGCCTCACATTTGTGCTTTTGTGACATGATGGCTTGCCTCTGATACTCACCAGAGCCACACCAAGCCGAGGAGGAATATCTAGGTCCAGGTCCAGGATCATGGTTCGTAGTTTGTGTGTTTGAACTTTAAAAGAGAAGTACAAGCATACTGACGAGTTGCTTTACCGACACGTACGAGACGTCACAGGTGGAAACTATGGTGTTCAGAAACGTTGGTGAAGCTCCGAATTCTCGCTGCGGAGGGACTCAAACCTACAACTTTTGAATCACCACGACAAGTTTGCTGAGTGTTTTCATGGAAACCGGTGATGTTAAACAGTCTCAAGGAACCAATAGAAAACGACTCTGGTGAGACAAACCCACAACCTTTGAATCTTTTCTTTTAAGTCAAACTAGAAGTCCAACGCGCTGTCCATTGTGCCACAGAGCCTTATATTCATGGTCTTTGTGACATGATGACTTGCTTCTGATACTCACCAGAGCCCCACCAAATTAAGTGTGATAATCCAGGTCCAGCAAACAGGCTTAAGCAACCAACAGAAGGCGACTCTGCTGGGACTCGAACCCACAACCTTTGAATCACTTCCTTCAAGTCCAACTAGAAGTCCAATACGCTGTCCGTTGTGCCACAGAGCCTCGCATTTGTGCTTTTGTGACATGATGGCTTGCCTCTGATACTCACCAGAGCCACACCAAGCCGAGGAGGAATATCTAGGTCCAGGTCCAGGATCATGGTTCGTAGTTTGTGTGTTTGAACTTTAAAAGAGAAGTACAAGCATTCTGACGAGTTGCTTTACCGACACGTACGAGATGTCACAGGTGGAAACTATGGTGTTAAGAAACCTTGCTGAAGCTCTGAATTCTCACTCTGGAGGGACTCAAACCTACAACCTTTGAATCACCACGACAAGTTTGCTGAGTGTTTTCATGGAAACCGGTCGTGTTAAACAGTCTCAAGGAACCAATAGAAAATGACTCTGGTGGGACTCGAACCCACAACCTTTGAATCACTTCCTTCAAGTCGAACTAGAAGTCCAATGCGCTGTCCATTGCGCCACAGAGCCACACGTTTGTGCTTTTGTGACATGATGGCTTGCCTCTGATACTCACCAGAGCCACACCAAGCCGAGGAGGAATATCTAGGTCCAGGTCAACGATCATGGTTCGTAGTTTGAACTTTAAAAGAGAAATACAAGCATTCTGACGAGTTGCTTTACCGACACGTACGAGAAATCACAGGCAGAAACTATGGTGTTAAGAAACCTTGCTGAAGCACTGAATTCTCGCTCCGGTGGGACTCAAACCTACAACCTTTGAATCACCACGACAAGTTTGCTGAGTGTTTTCATGGAAACCGGTCGTGTTAAACAGTCTCAAGGAACCAATAGAAAACGACTCTGGTGGGACTCGAACCCACAACCTTTGAATCACTTCTTTCAAGTCGAACTAGAAGTCCAAGGCGCTGTCCATTGCGCCTCAGAGCCACACGTTTGTGCTTTTGTGACATGATGGCTTGCCTCTGATACTCACCAGAGCCACACCAAGCCAAGGAGGAATATCTAGGTCCAGGTCAACGATCATGGTTCGTAGTTTGTGTGTTTGAACTTTAAAATAGAAGTACAAGCATACTGACGAGTTGCTTTACTGACACGTACGAGACGTCACAGGTGGAAACTATGGTGTTCAGAAACGTTGGTGAAGCTCCGAATTCTCGCTGCGGAGGGACTCAAACCTACAACTTTTGAATCACCACGACAAGTTTGCTGAGTGTTTTCACGGAAACCGGTCGTGTTAAACAGTCTCAAGGAACCAATAGAAAACGACTCTGGTGGGACTCGAACCCACAACCTTTGAATCACTTCTTTCAAGTCCAACTAGAAGTCCAATGCGCTGTCCATTGCGCCACAGAGCCTCACATTTGTGGTTCTTGTGACATGATGGCTTGCCTCTGATACTCACCAGAGCCACACCAAGCCGAGGAGGAATATCCAGGTCCAGGTCCAGGATCATGGTTCGTAGTTTGAACCTTAAAAGAGAAATATAAGCATTCTGACGAGTTGCTTTACCGACACGTACGAGACGTCACAGGCGGAAACTATGGTGTTAAGAAACCTTGCTGAAGCACTGAATTCTCACTCCAGTGGGACTCAAACCTACAACCTTTGAATCACCACGACAACTTTTCCTGAACGTTTTTATGGAAACCGGTAGTTTTAAACAGCCTTAAGGGACCAATAGAAGACGACTCCAGTGGAACTCAAACCCACAACCTTTGAATCTTTTCTTTCAAACCAAACTAGAAGTCCAATGCACTGTCCATCGCACCACAGAGCCTCACATGTGACATGTGTGATTCCTGTGACATGATGGTTGTTGTGTTTTGCTTTCAAGAGAACCACTGCCCTTTAACGTTCATTCTGCCGTAAAGTCTTAAAGTTATTTAAATGAAAAGACCCTCAAATTAAGGAGGACAAAAGTGTAATAAATGATAAATGAGGGGAAAAGAGGGGTCTGATCAGCTCAGGTATAAAAAGATCCAGATCTTGAATGATTTTTTCCACACATCAATAACTAAGTTGCACTATTTTGCACAGCAAACGTTTTAATTTAATGTCTGTTTTTAAACTTCATTATTTATAAGTCATATCCACAGTCTAAATTTTTGTTAGTATTCTTATTCCTTATTCTATTGTTTTTCATTGTTGTTGTTTGATTTTGTTTCTTACTATAACTTGTTTACGCTGCTGTAACGAGTGAATTTCCCCCAGTGAGGAGAATTTCTGTTTAACACTCACATTGACCTCCTGACCTTTCTGCCTCGATGCCCAAACAGCCTTCTGTTCCCCTGAACTGACCGATGACTCAACCATTGTTCCCCCTGTCAGCCAATCAACAGCTCCTATTGTGACAAAAAACGGCCAATCGGAGCGAGGCGCTTACGTCCAAACGGGCCAATCAGGCGTCAGTATTCACATCTTCAGCAGTGCTAACCTTTAGTGCTGCATCACTTCTGACCTTCATGACGGCGAGAGGAAATGTTGAACATTAAGAAGTGAGAACAACAAGAAAACAACATATTTTTGTTGTTCTTGTTGTTGTCAGGAGACATTTTTCAGCCAAAACAACAAACTAGAACTATTGATCCATGTCAGCTGGTCCAAACAACCCTCTATTATTATTATTATTATTATTATTATTAGTATTAATAAAATTAAGATTCTTAAAACACCAAAGTGATCACACTGATTATTTCCTCCATTAAGCAGTCAATTTGTAAAATGTCTCCAAGATCTTCAGTTTAATGAAATAAACCAGGAAATATTCACATTTAAGAAGCTGAGATCAGAGAATTTAGGCTTTTATTTTCTTAAAAGAAGTCTCACTCTGATTAATTGATTATCAAAATAGGTGCAGATTAATTTTATAGTTCGATTAATTGCTGCAGGTGCAGTTCAGGTGTACGTCAAGAAACCTGAACGAGAGAGAGAGAGAGAGGTGCACGAGCACCGCGGCACGTGCACGTGCGGCGAAGGTCGGCCAGTTGTCTGATGACTGTCTGGAGCGTGAACGCGCCTCCGACAGAAGAGCTGAGAGCTGCAGGAACTGATGTTCATTTAGGAGAATGTTCAAGAAAAAAAAGGCACAGCTGTGAGGAAAGAAAGAAAGAGGAAGAATAAAAGATAAAAAATAAAAGATAAAATGAAAATAAAAGGTAAAGAATAAAAGAAACAGAAGGTAAATAAAAGAGGGAAGGATGACAGAGGACACTGAGTTTATATAATCTGACATGATGAGCTTCAAACAGCTGCTCTGCTGCCTGCAGCGCCACCTGCTGCACAGATTCATCATTACACCCAGATATGAGACGTCTGCAGGATTTTTAGGAAAAGTTTGTGTTCAGCCAGATAATAACTTCAGTTCATCTGTTAATGTTAATATTCTCCCTACTGGTCCAGCTCATAAAATTAAAATTAATATCATAAATAAATATGAGGAGATCCTTTGCTGACTCATTTTCCAAACCATGTAGTGTCATAACAACATTTATAAAGTTAAGAATAATTTAATAAATATGTAAATAAAATAATATACATAAATATAGGTCCAAAGGTTCAAATCATTTCAGAGAAATTATTTTACATTAATAATTGGTGTAATAAATTATTTTAGAGCGTCGCAGAACAAAATGATGCAAAAATGCACGTCAACGTGTTCATCATATGAGAATGACGTTTTTTTTAAATAATAAATAATTGTAAAAATAAGATTTATTTATATTTCAAGTGAGATCTTCTATTTACAAAAAATCACATTTCTCCCTAAATAAATACTAAGCTTTAGTTCTTCCATCAAATCTTGACATTTTGGACTCTTGAAACATATTCTTGTCAAACATTATATGTTAAATTAATATATAAATTCTGTATTAAACATATGTCTGTTTTTTTTGGGGGGGGGGTATTAAACTGTTAAAGCAGCTGAGCTCATTTTGATCCTTCCTGAAAACATATTTAAATATGAACCTGTGCTCTTTAATCTTTGCTCTGTGGTCTGCAGGATGTTTCATAATCTGTGTTTGTTCCTTTCATGTCATTTAACAATCGATCAGATCAGAGAGAAGACACTGATCGATCTGCTATTGATCACTGATTGATCTGCCCTCTGAAGTCACACTGAGCATCACAACATCCCATCAGACTTTCCAGCCTAAACTTTATACTGGGATGATTTATTAAATCCTTTATTTTTATTTTTGTTTTATTTCAGTGAATGTTGTGTATTTTATTTATATTCAACTGTGAATAAAATGTAAAATATTTGAAGAGCAGCCAAAGTAAAAGCTTATAATAAACACTTTTAATTTTCTTTATATAGCTATTAAATTTTGTTCCGGCTGCTGCAGATATTTTTACATTAATAAAGCATGATGGAGCCTGACATTAAATAAAAATAATAAAATATTCTTGTGTGCAGAGAGAGAAGTTTTATTCCTCACTCTCAGCTCATTGGTGTCTTTTATTTGATCTTTGATCTTCTGTTCAGAGACGAACATCAGAGCAAAAGATCAAACCTGCTGGTTTCATTCAAACTTCAGTTTCTATCAGATTTCTCTAAAACTGTTTTTTATAGGAAATGTTTTTGTTTTTCTTGTCAGTGAAATGGTGACACCTGCAGGCCAACAGTGCTCACTGTAAGTCATATATAAATTCATTTTTTTTAAAAATAAGTGTTTATTTGACATTTCTGCCAGGGAGTTTCTTTTTAGACACAGAGGATGAATGAATTATGTTTATTTTGTTTATTTCCCACCATAGAAACAGTGAATGTAAGAAATGTGGAAGTTATCGTGTATTTTTTGATAATAAAAGATAAAAAACTGTAATGACAGAAATAAAAAGCAGAAGTTTGTTTTATGGCACCAATAAAATAAAAAGTTGAACTGAATCTCTGAGTTTTTAAAATACTTTTAAAATAAAACATTTGAAACTGCAGAATAAAACTAAAGGATATGATTATTGTTTAATTACAGGCCTATAGACTCATTTTTAATTCATTTTATATCAACATCATGCACAATAGTCCTATTTTATTTACTTATGTTACATTTACTTTATTTGTATTGTGCTTCTTTATATGAACTACTGTGTTGTTGTGACATGTTTATAATTTGTTCTTGTCATTATTTAAGCTGGCTCAATAATTTCTATAAAGAAAATAGCTGATTATGAAATAGAACCACTGATATTTAAAATATACTGGAGGTGAAAATAAATAAAAAGCTGATGTTCTGCAGGATGGCTGCTTGTTAACAGATGATTCTGAGATGAAGTGAAGAAAATAAATGAATCCAAACCGTTTGAGTCCATCAAAGAGTCAAAGAGTCAAATCAAAGTCCTCATTTCTCTTCATTCCTCCACCTGAAGGACTGAAGTGCAGCCATCAAACGCTCACCTTCCAGCGGCTCATTAGCATATTAAAGAGCCGCCAGGTGTTTGATGCGTCACTCAGTTTAAAGGTGGACCCTGCAGACCCTCAGAGGTCACAGGTCCAGAATCTGCAGAGTCCACCGGGTCTAAAAAGCCTCCAGAATCTGCAGAATCTAAAGCGTCTCCAGGGTCTAAAAGTTCTTCAGAGTCTCCAGGGTCTCCAGGGTCTCCAGAGTCATGGATGGAAGCAGAGTGTCGGACTTCAGCATCGAGCGCATCCTCTCCCCGCAGCTCGGACACAAGTCGCCGGTGATGGACTTCCCACCGGAGGAATACCTGCAGGTGATTCCCGCAGGATTCAGTCTGGACCCCATGCCTCCTCCTGTGCCGGTGCAGGTCCAGGTCCCGGTGCCGGTTCCGGGCTGCCTGCAGTACAGGGGGGTGAGCTTTGGAGAGGCGTACTGCCCGTGCGGAGCTGGACTCCATCACTCAGACTTTTATCCAAACCAGGGAGTTTACGCGACGTTCAGCAGCCAGGAGCCTGCAGGTACTTTCACTTTATTTAATGAACTTTAACCTTTTACCTCTACTACTCATTTTATTTATCGATCAAACCTTTAGTTTCACTGTGGAGTTACAGTAGGAGCAGAATCAAAATATATTTTAGACATTTTTATTTATTTCTCTTTTTTCTGTCAAGCAGATGCTCAGCAGCTGGCGGGTTACCATGGTTACCACAGGGCCGCAGTGTGCCCGCAGCAGCAGCAGCGCCAGAAGGCCCGGATGAGGACGGTGTTCACGGACACTCAGACCAAGCGGCTCGAGGCGCTTTTCGAGCTCACCGACTATCCTTCGGTGGAGGCGCGTGCTGAGGTGGCGAGGAGCACCGGGCTGAGCGAGGAGACCGTCAGGGTGAGTCTGCTGGCTGCGGATCTTACGCACCGATTTACCGAGAAGTTTTTATCACAATTCAACTTCTAAAGAATCTAGTTTTTAAGGAAAATCGTTATTCAATAGCATATGTGATAATAACCTTTATTATTATTGCTAAACACATTCATGCAACATGCGCAAAACCTCTCCATTACGCACAGCAGCTCTCTGTTTCCACGATGCTTTACTGTAAAGTTTTAGCCACTACATTTGGCATTTTGACATGTTTATTTTCTCTCTGGTTTTATGGGACTGGACAAGTACAAAAACACCCTCTGTTGAGTTTTTGAGGAAAAAAAAATAAAAAATAAACCTTCCTGTAGGTTAATGGCACTGTCACTGTCTCTGGTGTTGTTCATGTTTGAACATGCAGTTAAAACTCTCTCCTCTCCTTGTGTTTCCAGGTTTGGTTCAAGAACCGCAGAGCCAGGAGGAAGAGGCAGCGCAGCGGGTCAAAGGTCAAGTCGCCCTCCCCGTCCTCACCCAGCTCCGACAGGAAGTTCTTCAGCTCCTTCCTCTGAACCAGACCGACTGTCAGAGTCCAAACTCATCCTGCTGCTCCAGAGGTCAAAGGTCAGCTGGTCCAACATGACCTGACGGTGCTTTCAGGGACTGCAGGGAGCGTCAGACACCTGAGCCTTCAAACCCAGTGACTTTTCTACTTCTAAATTATTTTCTATTTTTTATGTAATTTATTGAAGATGCCGTTTTTTGAACACATCTGGAACGTTTTCCACTGAAAAAAATAAACTGAGTTGGAATGAATTCAGTCTGGTGTTCACTGATTATTTTTTAACTGTATAAATTATATTTTTAAGCAAGAAAATCAATAAAAGTGTCACTTCTAAAGTGCAGAAATGAGTCAGACTACATGCTTGTCAATAATTTCCACACTGCAAATTTATTATAAGTTGGTTTGTGCCTAAAATAAAAAATTTAGGAGTGATAATGGAGTTTAAATTAAAATAAAATAAATTTAAAGGTGATGATTCTGCATAAATTTTAAAAATGTATTCTTACTTATGTTTATTTTGTTCTTTTCATATTTTTTTCAGCCCCATGTCCATCAGATAAGCCTTTATTTCCATGGTTACAGCAGCAAAGAGGACAGAGAAACCATAACAATAAGGGCTATAAAAATAATAAAATCAGAGATTAAGAGGAGAATATGTCAGACACCAACAGAGCAGGTCAGACCGCTGTTATGTTTAATAATAAACGTGTTTCTGCTTCTGAAATAAAAAGGTGTTTTCTGAGAGTAAAGCAGGATGGACAGGAGCGGTAGAAAAACAACATCAAATTTTATTATATTCATAGAGTTATTAGATATTAGAAGCATTTCCATGCTGATGAGAAGAAGAAAAAAACAGAGAGAGAGAGAGAGAGAGCATGCAGTGAGTTGTTGCTTCGTTTCCTTTTTAACGTCACACACTTTAAAACACACACACACCACGAAAAAAAACTCAAAGTACACTTAGTGAAGTTATGAAAATATAGGCTATATACTGTATAATCTGAAGACATTAAAACGACCAGAGCTGAGTAGTTTCTGTGACGTCATATTGAACAAACACCGATCGCTTATTGACAACTGATCCTGAACGTTTTAGATCACATCACATTCCTGCTGATCGTTTCCAGAATCATCCGTCAGAGTTTCTTTTCTTAACGTTGAGGCCAGACAAATTAAATAACATGAGTTAATTCACCTTTTTATGATTCTTTTGGATAAAGTCTCTGCAGCAGGTTGATTTTCCTGGAAGTGAACATGAAAAACTGGAGGGATGATTTTGGAAATGAGTCAGCAGAAAATAAATAAATACGGTCGTTTGTGGTCAGAGTTCTCTAAGTGGAGAAGATCTATGATGGAGTATTTGAGCCACCGGAGGGGAAATAAGAAAAAACTGAGTCAGAGAGGAAGGTAATAAACACAAATAACATAAATAAACCCACATCATGGGTTCATTTCTCATAAATTTACAACTTAAATCTTGTAAATTCAGACTTCTTTATCTTTACTTTACCACTTTGTTCTCAGAGAATATTCAGGTATTTTTTCTAATAAAGCTGAGTTTTTTTTCTTTAATTTCACCACTTCACTTTCAAAGAACATTTGATTATTTCTTCTCATAATATTCAGAGAGTTTTTCCCTGAACATTAGCACTGCAATATCCCTCTTAAATTTATGAATTAATCTCAGAGAATATTAAAGTGTTTTCTGATCAATTTTTGATTTTCTTTCTCTTAAATTAAACTTAGATCTCAGAAAATATTTTAAATGAATAACTTTATAATAAACAAATTTAATTAGTTTATAAGTAATAAATTTGTGAGTTTTTTTCTGCACATTAATCTCAGATAATGATTGATTTTAATCTCTGGGTTTTTCTCAGAATATTACCTCCCTCCCCAGCTCTGTAATTCATTATTTTTACCTGCTATGGCCCCAATCTGCCACCGTACAAATCAACCAGAGAATACGTGACGTGGAATCTTACGAAACATTTAGTTTGTCTTGAGAAGAAAAGCAGAGACTCACTAGTGACACTTGGTGGCCGAACCAGAGAAAGCTCCACGTTTACAGAACTGTTTACGTTTACTGTACAGAGACAAAGCTCACCATCACTGAGGTCCACTGACGTCTAACTTCACCGAAAGGTTGGTGGAGAGTTCATAAAGACACGTGAACGATGACATGAGGACTTACTTTAGTTTATCAGGCTCTTTTGTTCAGGATGGCAGGAAGTAGGAAGGTAAAGCGCTGAGTCGTCTGCGTATCACTTTATCAAGTTTCTCACATCGTCAATAACCCGTCTTTCATAAAGGAGCTAAAGTGGAATTTAAGTGTGGAAAAAAGGATTTCCTGATTCAGGCACAGATCATAAACTAAACTGCAGAAGAAGAATTTCAACTTCATCTCGTCCCTGAACAAGGCTGGAATTTGTGGATTCTAGATTTTTGAAAACCCTGGATTTGTCTTTTCCACTTCCTGTTTTCTTTTCTATACCTGCTTAATGAGCGCTAACGGGAACAGCTAACGCCTAACTCAACCCACGCTAACGTAACGAAGCTTTGATCTTTTTGCTGCCTCAAGCTTTGCGTTTGTAGGTGAGATGAAGCTCTTCTGGTGAGAGGAGTTACCAGTGATACGAAGCTGAAGCTGAATCCACACAAAGAACAGTTATCAACAGCAGTGTGCATGAGCAACCACAGAGTTTAACCGTCAAGTTTCCTTCGGCCGAGGCTGACGGAAAACACTCAGCAACCCAGCGACAAAGAGCAGGTCAGTGACGTTTTGACCGTTTATGAACGACGCTTCAGACGCTGCTGGATTTCAAAATTCAAGGTGATTTCAGATTTTCTCAAATTTCTTTTGTCAAAATACCGTAGAAATCATTCTGATCTGATTCATGGAGTTTACAGCTCTACTAGTCTGAAAAACACAATATTCACATGTTTAATCATGACACAAAGATCTGTGTGAGTAAATGTGAACAGGATTTCACCTGTAAGATTTACAGATTCAGACTTTCAAACTTTCAGGTAAAGTTAAAGTTTTTTTTTTATCCAGCAGCTTCCGAGGCGAAAACGTGCCTCCACAGATTTACTTTAAATAAATTTAAAGTTATTTCCGGCGGCCTCGGCCTCCAGATCACATGTCCGTCTCTCTGCGTTAGTCTTTATGAAGAGACATTAACACCGGTTACATATTGCTGATTTTTAACATCAAGCGAACACGTTTAGATTAACTTGTGTTTTGTCTTTTTTTTCCGCGGATGCTCACGTTCGCAAAAGTCAAAAGTCAAAGAAAAGATGGATGAGAGAAAAAGGGAAGAGAAGAGGAAGAGTTGAACCGGGTTTTTAAATCTCTGAAACTTTTAAATTAAACTCAGTAAAAACATTAAAATCACAGGCAGCTCTTTAAATTGCATGAAAGCAAATCATTGTTTTGGGTCTTTTAGCACTTTTGGTTAGTGACAGATTATGACTGAAGCTCTTTATATGATTTCTATGACATTTTAATTCTAACTAGATTAATTACCACAGTCGGTATCCAGAGGCAAATTCAAAATATCAATAACTGGCTGCAACGCGATGATAAAACAGCAGAAAGTCATTAACCCTGTTTTCAGTTTGACATCTGAGATTAAAGCATGCAGCAGATTTTTAAAGGTTTCTAGGATCCAGGTCTCAGACCAGGAAGCAGCAGCAACGAATCTTTGAGCTACAAGCAGTTTAATTGTTGCGTGAGCTGCAAAGCATCAGTGTTAATTTGAAGCTGAGTCCGAAAGGAAACATGCAGCGGCTCAGAGTGATGTTCTCAAATAAAGACGGGATGTGGACGAAGAGATGAGGACGAGTCGTATTTTAGGGGGAACAGGACGTTTGGATCAGATACAAGGCACTATATAGATTTGCTATAGAACGGCTAAATTAGAGGGAAGAGGGTTCACTACGAGAAGTCTGGACGGAAAGAGGAAGAGGAAGAGGAGGAGAGGAGGAAGAGGAAGAAAGTAAAAAGATGAAGAGATTGATCCTGCTGGAGAAGAAGAAGGAGGAGGAGGAGGTGGTTAGGACTGCATCTCTGCACGAAGCATCCATGGAAACCAACAGCAGAACAGCAACCTGGAGGAAGAGGAGGAAGAAGAGGAAGAGGAGAGAGGAGGATGAAGAGGAACAGGAGGAAGAGGAGGAAGAAGAGGAAGAGGAGAGAGGAGGAGGAAGAGGAACAGGAGGAAGAAGAGGAAGAAGAGGAAGAGGAGAGAGGAGGAGGAAGAGGAACAGGAGGAAGAAGAGGAAGAAGAGGAAGAGGAGAGAGGAGGAGGAAGAGGAGGAAGAAGAGGAAGAGGAGAGAGGAGGATGAAGAGGAACAGGAGGAAGAGGAGGGAGAAGAGGAAGAGGAGAGAGGAGGATGAAGAGGAAGAGGAGGAAGAAGAGGAAGAGGAGAGAGGAGGATGAAGAGGAAGAGGAGGAAGAAGAGGAAGAGGAGAGAGGAGGATGAAGAGGAACAGGAGGAAGAGGAGGGAGGAGGAAGAGGAGGATGAGGAAGGCAGGAAGAACATGTTAACATGCTATAATGTTAAAAAAGTCTTTACTCTCCTCTTCCTGTCTGAAACTGTTTCTGTGTATTTAAATGGAGCAGTGTTGCTAGGCAACAACTTGGGTCCATGTTTACTTCCTGATGGCTGCTCACAGGAAATAAAGGAAAGAATGAAGGAAGGAAGGAAGGAAGGAAGGGAGTGAGGAAGGGAGTCCTCACCTGTCCCTCTCTACTCTCACCTGTCCTCTCTATTTTTTCCACCACACTGGTTGTTTTATTAAAGCATCTTCATTCACTCTTTCTGCTGCTTCATCACATTAATAACATCAATCAAACATCAGCTAAAGGAGAGGGCAGATGAAGACTTCTTACTCTCATATCTCACCCTCAACAATTTTCAGTTACTGCTTCCTGTTTTATTTTGGAAACATTTACCTGTTTTCTGACTGACATTCAGTAAAGTTTAGTGATTAAGCATCCTAACTGGCCCCTGTGAGGGTTCCGTTATTAATGTAGCTGGAGCTGATAAATGTGTGTGGAGAAGACAGATTTCCCTCTGAGACGTTCAGTGTTTCCTCACCTGGATATGGAGCTCTCAGACGTCAGGTCTTTCGGGGAACGCATCGTGTTGAAGTTTCGCTTCGGCTGCGACACTGCAGAGTGCAAACATACAGTAATGATAATAATACCACACACATAATAATAATAATGATATAAAAATATTAATAATAATAATATCAAGCATTCCACAACACAAACCAGCAACCAACCAGCCGTGATGCTGTTTCCATGTTTCTGAATGTTTGTAGTCTCTGATCCTTAAATTTGTCTATAGTTCAAAGTTTTATTGTCCTTATTAATCATGCTAGTCAACACTTTAATTTATTATAAATATTTTATACTTATACACTTTTATTATATTTTATTTTATTTGACTTTGTTTTGTTTTATCTTGTATATATACTTGTTTTAAACTCGTTCTTATTGTATTTTCAGTCCTTGTGACAGAGCAGAACCATCACAGATACTCACTGGTGACCTGGTGGACTTTCTTCACCATCGAGTCGTTCTGTGATCCTTCTTTAGGACCTCCGATTCTGAACAGAACAGTGGAAACAGTCAGACAGGATTCATCCCCTCACTAAACTAAACTCAAACTATTCATCTTGTTATAACAGGATACGAAGAGAGAAACTTCCAGATGTTCATGGTGTCTCACCTCTGGACACGTGACGGCGGCGCAAACACTCCATATTTGGGCAGACAGCTGAAGTAGCGGACGCCAAACACTGAGCCATCGTGTTTTCCCGTCTCCTGATCCAACTCGATGCCGAACCAGTAACCTGCAACAATCAATCGATTAATCAATTAGATGTCAAATACTACATTAATCGCAAGTCATTTTTATTTTATATAATTTTTCAGTCAGGTTCTTTTTTAACAAAACAACTGATCGAATAAGGGAGAAAATAACCAACATGGAAATAATCAATAATAAGTTGCATTCTACATTTGACAGCTGCATGGATGTTTATTTGTATTCGATGTAAATAAATAAAATACAATAAGAGCATCAATACTAATGTGTATTTTTCACTGATATTTGTGTGATATCGTGTAAAAATCAAGCCGTATTTTAGTTCCTCTGTGCTGTAAGGAGGTCCAATGTGGATCCAGAACTATGAGAGTTCTGGTCCTGGTTTAACAGCTGCTGTTCTGGACCAGCTGAAGTCCAGCACACAGACCTGGAGCGAAGTCTGTCTTCCCGTAGTAGCGAACAATGCCATGTTTCTGCCCGGCCACCAGAACCTGGTCTCCGACCTCCACGTTCAGTCCCTCTGGATCCAGACTGGCTACTGAGGACTTTTTCTTCTGGGCTGAGGAACGATCAGAACACAGAGTCGGTACTGCAGAGGTCCTGATCCTGATCTGAGTCACACCCCAGTGTTAAACCAGCCGTTACCTTTCTCCTTCTTTTCCTTCTTGTTCTTGCCGGTGAGGCGGGAGGCCAAGTCCATGCGGGGGGTTCTGGGGGTGGAGGTGACCGACGAAGGAGCCTGATCCACGGCTTTGGAGATCTTTGACACCGGAGCAAAAATACCTGAAGAGCCATCAGACACAGAGAGTCACGAGAAAGAACCAGCTTCAGGCATGTGTTACAGCACAGGAATATGAAGGAGCACAGCATATACAACAGTAAGGCTTGTGTTTGTCAGTGAGGTTAATTATAATAAAATTCAACATGTTTTCTGGACCACAGATGGTGTTACCCAGTTTAGGAGGGCAGATGAAGTAACGGACTCCACCCACGCTGCCGTCGTTCTTCCCCTCCGGTTCGTCCAGCTCCACGCCGACCCACTGACCGCTGGCGAACTCTGTGGTGCCGCAGAACCTCAGAGTGCCGCTCTGGAAAAGAAGACGAGACAGAGGTCAGTCTGGAAAACATGGCCTCCAACGTCCTGAATGAAGCAGGTTTGGTTTAAAGACCTTCATGTCATCCAGGACCACGCGCTCTCCCAGCTTCAGGCCCAGCGAGCTCAGCATCAGGTTCCCAGGGATGTTGTCGTAGTTGGGCAGCGTGGCTCTGGGAAGGTTGCAGCTCAAAGGGACGGCGTCCAGCAGCAGCTGTTTCAGCTCTTTGGCCACCATGGCGGCTTCCGCCTTGTCCAGACTCATGTCCATCGGGTCGGGGACCACCTCGCCTGGGACCTGGCCTTTATCGTTCTGCGGCAACAGAAGGACAGAGAGAGTCCAATAATATTATTGTATTGTCATCAATATTTGTTTCAGAACAATTGATCCATCATATGAAAAACATTAAATAAGGATTTCCCACCCGCACTATGGGGCTAGCTCCATGCTCCAGCAGACACTTGACGGCTCCCAGGCAGAGGTTGGAGGCAGCGATGTGCAGCGCTGTGCCGTAGTGGAAGTCACTGCAGGTGGAGTTCAACACTGGAGACGACAGAACAGGATGGAGGAGATGAGGAGGAGGTCTGGACCAACCACCACACAGTGTTTGTGTTTGTGTTTGTGTTTTCTGTGTACCTCTGGGTTTACTGGCTTTCAGCAGGACTCGGATCAGTTCTGGGACATCGAAGTAGGCGGCGTAATGCAGAGCGTTCATGTTGGTCCAGCGACTCCTCAGACTGACGTCGGCGCCCAAAGCGATCAGCTGACTGCTGAGACGGAGAGCGGCCGCCGGGTCGCCTGCAAACCAAATACATGAGAACAAATACGACTGAAACCAATAGTTCAGAGAAAAAAATATCTAGTATTTCATGTAATTTAGCTGTTTTAGCTTTAGCTTTAACATTAGCTACTATTAAGTGCTGATACATGTTTTAGCTTTAACATTAGCCACCATTAACTGCTGGTTGGTGCTTTAGCCTTAAATTAGCTGCTATTAACTGTTGTTATATGTTTAGCTTTAACATTAGCTGCTATTAACTGATGTTAGCTGCTTTAGCATTACTATTAGCAACTGTTAACTACTTTAATTAATTAGTATTTAATTTAATTTAATTAACTGACATTAACTGCTACTAGCTACTATTAAAGCTACTAGCTACTTTTTATGTTTAGCATCAGCTGCTATTAGCTACTATTCCCTTGTTTAGCATTAGCTATGATTAGCTACTAATAAGAGCTTTAGTTAGCGATTATTATTTCAATACACCACAAGCAGCTGTTTGGTGTAATCAAAGATTAAATATTACTAATTAATAACTTACCCACTCCATGTGCTCCAGCCTTACAGCTGTAATGAAGCAGTGTCATGTCCGTCAGTCCATCACGGTCGTTTACATGGCAACCACGTTTCAGGATCTGAAGACAAGAAGACAAGGAGGGACAAGAAGGACAGTTCAAAGACTATTTTTTTCTAATTCCCACATCTGTCTCAGCACTAAATATTACTATTATGGAGCAGCAGTTTATCAAATACAGCCTTCCTTTAGATTCAAGAGACCATAAACTGTTATTAACTGCTGCTAGCTGCTTTAGCTTTACCTACTATTAGCTACTATTGACTGCTTGGACTTATTTGCTACTATTAACTGCTTCAGCATTTGCTACTGTTAGCTAACACTGACTGCTTTAGCATTGACTACTATTATCTATTATTAACTGACATAGCATTAGCTACTATGAGCACTTATTAACTGATATAGCATTAGCTACTATGAGCACTTATTAACTGATATAGCATTAGCTATTATTGCTGTCTCTTAACTGCTTTAGCATTTGCTACTGTTGGCCATCATTAACTGCTTTAGGATAAGCTACTATTAGCTCTTATTGACTGATATAGCATTAGCTACTATTGGCTCTACTATTAACTGCTTTAGCATTCACTAATGATAGTTATTAACTGCTTTAGCATTCACTAATGATAGTTATTATTAACAGCTTTAGGATTAGCTACTGTAAACTACTATTACCTACTATGAGCTCTTTCTGTCTGAGCACTAAATATCTGTTAGTAACAGAAGAAAATGTCCAACTTGACTTTTGACATGGTAAGACATATAGGCCTATTGGTTAAAACCTGCTAAATTCTAAATATTAATGCAACGATGATATTTGACTAAATCTTTTCTAACTTCTGGAGCATAACATGAAGCACAATTCGGAATATAATTTACAAGAATGATCAAAATAAAAACAACAATGCAGGGCTTTAAATATAAAAACATGATGTGAAAGGAGACAAACTGTCCACTCTGCTGTCCTCTCTGTTACCGAGTCATGTTTTCTTCCTGCAGGCTGAGTCAGCTTCCTGCTGAGTCATGGTGCAGCCTCACTAACTCTGTCTCTCCTGTCAGACATTTTAACTGGGTCAGCATCACAGTGTGTGTCTCTGTGTCCTTGTATCGGTGACATTGTGGGGACCCTCCTCCCCTTTGGGACAAAATATTAGGACATTTAAGAGTTCAAATTTTAGTTTATGGTTGAGGTTCAGACCGTTAAAGTCACATCTCCAGGGAAGAAGAAGTATAAACATGATATGATTATATATTATTATATTTGTTATTTTTATTAGCAGAAACATAATATAATGTGTTGTATAGACAGTTATGTATAATTCACTTATCGAAATTAGTTATTAGACCTGTACAGATGCATTTATTTACTTTCTTACCTTTGTTTCCTTCTTATTTAGACATATGTTTCTGCTTATTCTACTTGTTTACTGATGACACTGCTTCTTATGCTTCTTATTTTTTACTGTATTGTTGCTCCATTTTGCTGCTGGAACAAATGAAGGATTATTTTGGCATTTTTTTAATTACTGTTTCATCTCGTGAAACTAAGAATGGTTGTGTTAGTGTTAGCTTAGCTTAGCTTCATATCTTCAAAAAGACATTGCTCCATGAAATATATGTATGCTAACAGTCATAACATTTATGCAATAAATGTTACAGCAGATTTAAAGCTTGTGACTGTTATTATTATTATTATTTATTGCTTTACTATATTATTTATTATTATTATAATTATTTTATTTTGTTTTATTACAGTCGGATGCTGTTTTGAACAGATAATGAAATGTGTTCTCTGTCTTCAGCTCTGATAGCAGCTTCATTAACTATGTGCTGTTGTTGGATGTTTATGCCGTCGGTTCTCACCTCGTTGCCGATGATGTCGATCTTGTGTTGCACCTGAGGAACCCACTGACGAACGATGGCGAAGAGCTCGGGGACGGTGGTCCGAGGGTCCATGAGGATCTCCAGACAGGCCGGGTCGTTGGGGTCGAAGAAGGTGAACGCTGCAGGTGAGACCAGCAACAAATGAAACGTGCTGCTTCACATCCATGGTAAAGTTTCTAATGACGCTCTCACTGCTCATGCTGAGCCTTTCAAAGCTATCGATCGGTCAGATCTGTCCCTCATTCTTTCCTTTTATCACTTCCTGTGGTTGTTTTTTCATAATTAGAGGACGGACTCTGACTGAAGAAATGAAAACACAGGTAGGTAGCTTTAAACGCAGTATATAGTGCATACTCAGGCAAGTCATTACTGAATACAAAGAATCTGTTGAATCGCTTAACAATTTTAAGGTGGTATGGTGTACTTAAACTTCCGTTAGAGGTGTCATTTAAGGTGGTATGACAGCGTGTATTCAGGGTGTTCCAAAAAAAAAAAAAAACATATTTAAGGTGGTGTGGATGTGTGTTGGCTAGAAAAAGTGTTACAGCCATATACTTTCAAGGTGGAACGGCAATATGTAGGTGACTCAAGGTGTTCCATCAGCTGTTTTTCAGGTGGTACGACCATTGATTTAAGGTGGTATGGCTGTGGATTTAAGTTGCTTTGACAGTGTATTGAAAGGAGTTGTAATGGTATGAGGTAATATGTGTTAATTTAAGGTGGCATGACAGTGTGTATTTAAGGTGGAATTACAGTGTTAATGTATGGTGATATGACAGAGTGAATTTTAGGTGGTATGACAGTATGTATTTAAGGTGGTATGACAGTCTGTATTTAAGGTGGTATAACAGTATATATTTAAGGTGGTATGACAGTCTGTATTTAAGGTGGTCTGACAGTATGTATTTAAGGTGGTATGACAGTATGTATTTAAGGTGGTATGACAGTCTGTATTTAAGGTGGTATGACAGTCTGTATTTAAGGTGGTATAACAGTATATATTTAAGGTGGTATGACAGTCTGTATTTAAGGTGGTCTGACAGTATGTATTTAAGGTGGTATGACAGTATATATTTAAGGTGGTATGACAGAATGTATTTAAGATGGTATGACAGAATGTATTTAAGGTGGTATGACTATGTATTTAAGGTGGTATGACAGAATGTATTTAAGGTGGTATGACAATATGTATTTTAGGTGGTATGACAGTATGTATTTAAGGTGGTATGACAGAATGTATTTTAGGTGGTATGGCAGTATATATTTAAGGTGGTATGACAGTATGTATTTAAGGTGGTATGACAGAATGTATTTAAGGTGGTATGACAGAATGTATTCAAGGTGGTATGGCAGTATATATTTAAGGTGATATGACAGTATGTATTTTAGGTGGTATGACAGTATATATTTAAGGTGGGATGACAGTATGTATTTAAGGTGGGATGACAGTATGTATTTAAGGTGGTATGACAATATGTATTTAAGGTGGTATGACAATATGTATTTAAGGTGGTATGACAGTATGTATTTAAGGTGGTATGACAGAATGTATTTTAGGTGGTATGACAGTATATATTTAAGGTGGTATGACAGTATGTATTTAAGGTGGTATGACAGTATGTATTTAAGGTGGTATGACAGAATGTATTTTAGGTGGTATGACAGTATATATTTAAGGTGGGATGACAGTATATATTTAAGGTGGTATGACAGAATGTATTTTAGGTGGTATGACAGTATATATTTAAGGTGGTATGACGGTATGTATTTAAGGTGGTATGACAGTATGTATTTAAGGTGGTATGACAGAATGTATTTAAGGTGGTATGACAGAATGTATTCAAGGTGGTATGACAGTATGTATTTAAGGTGGTATGACAGAATGTATTTTAGGTGGTATGACAGTATATATTTAAGGTGGGATGACAGTATATATTTAAGGTGGTATGACAGAATGTATTTTAGGTGGTATGACAGTATATATTTAAGGTGGTATGACGGTATGTATTTAAGGTGGTATGACAGAATGTATTTAAGGTGGTATGACAGAATGTATTCAAGGTGGTATGACAGTATGTATTTAAGGTGGTATGACAGTATGTATTTAAGGTGGTATGACAGTATATATTTAAGGTGGGATGACAGTATGTATTTAAGGTGGTATGACAGAATGCATTTAAGGTGGTATGACGTACTGTAGTCCTTGGGCAGTGGGGCCTGGGCTGACGGGTGCACCATGGCTCGGCAACGTGGCTCGTGAACTGGACTCTGGTACTCGGACACTGACAGCGGCTCCGGCTCGGCGTCACACTCCCTGACCGCCTCCTCCTCGTTCTCCCTTTCCTCTCTCTCCTCCTCCTCCTCGTGCTCGTCCTCCTCCTCATCTTCTGCCCTCTCCTCCTCCTTCTCCTCCTCTAGCTCATATTCTTCCTCTTCCTCATCATCGTCGTCCTCCTCCTCCTCCTCGGTCAGTGCCTCCTCCTCTTCTTTCTGGACCCTGCCCTCCTCCTGCTCCTCCCGGTCGTGCCTCTCCTTCTCCTGCACCTCCAGGTTCTCCTCTTTAGTCATGGTGAGGGATGCTGCAGCTGGGCCTGCCAACCAGGAGAGAGGATGCCTCTAATAATGTCAAATATTTTAGTGTTTTAAACTGAAAAACACTCAGCAGGCAGGGTCACATATATGTACAATATATCTGTGACTTATTGATTTGTCTCTTGATTAATTGATTGGTTAGTTGTCTCCAGACTCGTGGTTTCTGTCCTGTAGTGTGTCAGAGCGAAAGAGGCTAATGCTAACGCCGCCTGTCTGTCATTAGCTGCTGACAGACCCGACTGGATTAAATCTACTCTCCACTTTAGCAAATGGACCAGACCCTGAAATCCATCCAGCAGCCAGTCCCTCCATCATCGAACATCCATCTTCTCCTCCATCATCATCACATCAGCGGGAGGACAGCAGACACAAATGTGTATAAATAAATATAAATCTATTATCTATATATATAACTAAATAATAATAGTAACGTGCTTTGATATGTGTGTCAGTATTCTGTGCAAGAACAGTAAAATGACTCCTAAACCTGGGTGTGATTCTTAAACCTCAGTATAACTCCTAAACTTCAGTATGACTCCTAAACCTCAGTATGACTCCTAAACCTCGGTATGACTCCTAAACCTCATCCTAAACCTTGGTATGACTCCTAAACCTCATCGTAAACCTCGGTATGACTCCTAAACCTCATCCTAAACCTTGGTATGACTCCTAAACCTCATCCTAAACCTCAGTATGACTCCTAAACCTCATCCTAAACCTCGGTATGACTCCTAAACCTCATCGTAAACCTCGGTATGACTCCTAAACCTCATCCTAAACCTTGGTATGACTCCTAAACCTCATCGTAAACCTCGGTATGACTCCTAAACCTTGGTATGACTCCTAAACCTTGGTATGACTCCTAAACCTCATCGTAAACCTCGGTATGACTCCTAAACCTCATCGTAAACCTCGGTATGACTCCTAAACCTTGGTATGACTCCTAAACCTTGGTATGACTCCTAAACCTCATCCTAAACCTCAGTATGACTCCTAAACCTCATCCTAAACCTCGGTATGACTCCTAAACCTCATCCTAAACCTTGGTATGACTCCTAAACCTCATCGTAAACCTCGGTATGACTCCTAAACCTCATCCTAAACCTTGGTATGACTCCTAAACCTCATCCTAAACCTCAGTATGACTCCTAAACCTCATCCTAAACCTCGGTATGACTCCTAAACCTCATCCTAAACCTCAGTATGACTCCTAAACCTCATCCTAAACCTTGGTATGACTCCTAAACCTCATCCTAAACCTTGGTATGACTCCTAAACCTCATCCTAAACCTCGGTATGACTCCTAAACCTCATCCTAAACCTCGGTATGACTCCTAAACCTCATCCTAAACCTCGGTATGACTCCTAAACCTCATCCTAAACCTCGGTATGACTCCTAAACCTCATCCTAAACCTCAGTATGACTCCTAAACCTCATCCTAAACCTTGGTATGACTCCTAAACCTCATCCTATGTGTGACACATATTTTGGAAAAGTAAAGGTCGATTTGTGTTGTGTTGTGTGAATTGTTGTGATATTACAGTGTAATGAATATGTAAATAATATCAACACCAGAGCCTGAAAGAACAATAATAAAAGTCAGAAATATTTAGCAAAAAGTGTGTGATATTAGAGAATAATACTGGAAATCATATTTTTATATGTAAATAAATGATTCCTCTTTTTGTACAGGGGACCTCTAGGATGAAAATGTGGGATTATAGGACTATATTCTGATAGTCTGTGAGTTTATGATGACCTTGTGCTCAATCAGCCCTGTGACTATAGAGACTGGACTACTGGGAATACTGGGAATACTGGGTGAGATCGAAAACACCATGATATCCATCAATAGGCTGACTTTAAACCGTTATTACACAGTAGGAGCGGTTATTTGGCATGATCTGAAGAGGAATAACATGTGATGTGAGCCAGCAGGGAGGGAGGGAGGCCATGGCATCCTCCTCCTCCTCCTCCTCCACCTCCTCCACCTCCTCCATCCAGCCTCCATTTTACAACAAACCAACCCGCAGATTTACCAGAAAAAAAAACACGAGCAGACTGGGCAGAAACCCGCACACAGATTTCTGATCCTCTTCAAAACCCGCAAAATGCAAACGATGTTTACGATGCGAAGAAAATCAACAAGAAGCGACGCAAACAGCAGGTTTGCGGTTTGTGCCAATGTGCGTAGTGAAGGGCAGGATGGAAAAACGCCCCGTTCTCACACAATGAAAAGACATTAAAGACGCCTATTCCCTTTTTATCAAATATACTTTTAAATATCAAAACACACGATGGTGCTTTTCTGCTGCCAGGGATGAAGAGCATGAGGAGCTGATCATCTCCATCCTCTGCAGACACGACACGCTCATCATCATCATCATCATCATTATAATAGTAATAATAATAATAATAGTAATCATGAGCAGGATCACTGAACATGTGAGGCTGTAAAGGTGTTTTTACCTGAAAACAAGCCGCTGGTTATTCTGAGATGAGCCTCTCTCCTCTGTGGGCCACAGCAGGAACAACACTGATGCTCTCTCTTTCTCTCTCTCCCTCTCTCTCTCTCTCCCTCTCTCTCTCTCTCCCTCTCTCTCTCTCTCTCTCTGTGGCGTCACGTATTTATTAAAAAAAAAGAAAAGCTTAAACAGGCCTGAAAACAAATATATTAGTATTTATTAACAAAATAAAAATCAATTAACTGATGCCTGCTTTTAACATTTATTGGCCTATATTTCATGATGGGCTACAGAAAAATAGAATACACATTATTTTATTATTCCCCACTTTGCAATCGCGTCTTCGGTTCACCAAAATTTCCAGATTTTTTTAAATAGTAAATTTAAGTTTGTTTTTTTTTTAAATGCATTGCATTTTTTAAAGAAAAATATTAACTCTATTTTCAAAAATGTCCTCACTAAAATGTTTTTTTAAATAAAATACACTTTTTAAGAATACCACCATTCCAAAATAAATTAGTCTAATTGTTATTATTATTATTATTATTATTTTATTATTGAGAACCCAGCCCAATAAATAAATAAATGTTAGAGAAAATCTTCGCAAATGGGGGTTTACATCCATGTGTTTATAACATCATATATTCTCTGATCTTTGTCTGTTTAAAATAGGTGCAGCTCTTATATGTGGCCACAAGAGAGCAGTGCAGACTCATAATTTTAATAAATTCAATTCAAAGGAGCATTTTTAGCATTAAAACGTATGTTTACATCATTGAAGCAAGTGTGAAATAAAATAATATAAATATGCAATGAATAAAATGCATTATTCAGTGCAGTTCAAAAATATAAATACAAAGACACGTACACTTTATTAGACTCTCATCTATGACTGATTAGAACTGCCTTTTAAACGTTTATTTTGAAATGATGAAAATATATTTTTGTGCACTATTGACACCCGAAGACAGAGAAGGAATATGAAAGTGTCAAAAAAGAATAAAACAAAATTCTCTGGATTAGCTTTTTATATCATCGCAAATCAAACATCTTTTGACTTTTGCGCAGTCACATTTAATATTTGCACATGTTCACTATTTAATAGCCATTCAATTAATAATAAATACGTCAAATTTCATTGTTTTTTCTCAACATTGTGAGGTTTCTGTTAGTGAAGGATCTTAGTGTTGCAGAAACGTAGTGTTTGTCTGTAGTAATACAGAGAGACAACATGAATATAACATATACTGCAACTATGCATTTATATTATAGATAAATACAGTGTTACAGGCCAATACTAGTGTATATTTGTACATATAATGATAATATTCATTTAATGTAGAATATGATGCACATAGGCATCTATAATAGAGATACTATAGTGAAATAGGCCAGTGTATATCTTAATATATAACCGAACATTTATTTATTTTAACAGCTGCATACTGTATATAGTAAAGAAAAGTCAAATACTACAATAAATCATATAGTTAAATGTTATATAAAAGGCTTATAAAGAAGAGTAGGTTGATGAATAAAATACAGTATTAATATAATGTGCATTTCCTGTATGGATGTTTAAGTTGTGATGTTCGACAGAGGTTTGGTTTGGTCATTTCTGGTGATAGAGGCTGATGTAATTGACACTTTGGGCATGTTGCCATCAACCATCATGGCAGTTCTGTGTTGCAATCGAAGGTCAGACACATCCCTGCTTCTGATTGGACCAGACACCGTAAGACCCACCTCTATTTCGCTCCATGTGGCCTATCGTTTCTCTGAGTGGTCCGTCAGCCTGTCAGTCAAACCAGCTACAACCAATCAGGTGCCTTTGTCCTTTTCACATTACGTTCGCCGGGCTACCAGCGCTTCTGTCCAACATGTCGGCTACGGCGGTGTTTCCCATGTGTGCGCGAGTGAGCCGGGGCCTCCTAAGGCTCAGGAGCGGGACGACGGGTGCCTCCTCACCGTCTGTGGTGGACATCGTCCGGACTCTTTCCACGGACAAGCCGCCCGGCGGGACGAGCAGTGCGACGGGCGGACTAGCTCAAGCTATCCTCCAGGAAAGACTTCAGCAGCAGCAGCAGAGTCAGGTGGGACGGCTAGCCTGCCTTGTTAGCGCTCGATTTGTGTAAGCGTCCGACACTGTTGGCGGGGATAGAGGCTACGCTGCAACCTGTGGACGTAGAATCCCGCCCACGCGAGCTGCCCACGTTACCCAAATCGAAGCCACTTCAGTGACATTTCCAGGTTACAGTTTAAAGCTAATTTCCACTTAAATACGTCGCTGGAAAACAGACATTTGCGGATTGTATTGATCGTATATTGCGCCTTATATGTCAATTTGCCTGTCGACGCTACTTATATAACATTGCTTCTCCATTCTACTTGTCTGCCAAATGAATGAGCCTGAGATTAGGGAAGCTAACAGGCTAACTGGCTAAAGTTAGCATGCAGTTTTACTTTTACTGGTTGGTCGACTGTCTCTGTAACACCTGGAAAAGACACGGTACATTAGCAGGCATTACCTGAGCTTAGTCGGTACCTTTATCCAACAAAATAATCAATTACATTATGTGTGCTGGCTTGGTGTGTTTAGCTGTGCCGGTTAGCATGCAGTTAGCATGTTCCCCATCTTTCTGGCTCACTGTAATGTTGCCTGTTTGAGCTCCTCACTGAGCTAACCGTCCCTGATAAAGCCTGTTTTTCATCTGTAGCAGCCGTCAGGTGGACTACATGTGTTGACAAGCCAAGGTTTGTGTGGTTTGAAGGTCAGAGCAGACCTCCACCCCCCTCCTCTGTGTTCACCCAACCCCAAATCTGCAGCAGGTCTTCCTGACATGCTGCTAAAACACGAGGTTTTAACCCTGAAAGGTAACAAACAGCTGCTGGATCCATGGTCCTCTTCTGTCCTCAGATTAAAACAGGATAAGTTAGACACCAAATGCATCATTTACTTCTGAAATACCTGAAAAGTCAAGTACACGAGGAAAAGAGTCCACTGAGCAGCATTGACTTCTCAGGATGTGGTGAAGTTTGCAAACTACTATCATCCATAAAGAGGGAGATATTTGTGTTATATTTGCAAAAACATGTAATGAAAAATATCGTAGCTGTAATTATTTTCATTATTAATTGATTTGAACCTCATTTTCTAAAATACTCTGATGTTACATGGAAAGAGTTTGCAGATTTATCGATTAGACGATCCAAAGAAAATGAATCTGCAGCAGTTTTTAATAATTATGAAGGTAAGATCTTTGCAAACTAGTGTCATCATAAAGAGGAAGGTTTTTGTATATACTTTGTCTTGAAACAGATGTTTAATACTGGATATAAGAATCTTTTACTGTGGACTGTGTTTATGTCTTTCTTCTAAATACCTGCAGAGTAAAAGTTGTGACCGTTGTGTTGCTTTTTATCAGAAAGAACCGTTACTGTGGACTGATTTAAAAAAAAAAAAAAACTCTTTCGCTTTGTGGAGCAGAGTTGCTGTGCGCCTTGTTTTCATTGTGATGAACTTGTATTGAAGCTCTTGCTGCGCTGCGCCTCACTGGGTTTGAGAAAATAATATTTTAGCGCTCATCTTGTTCTTATATATTTCACAGACTAAAAGATTAATATCCAAATAACTCAGGGATTAATAGGGTACAACTGGGAATTAAAAGGTAATGATCTGCTCCAGAGCTGCAATTAAACATTATATTCATTGTTTATTAATCTGATTATTTCATCCAATCAATCAGTTAGTTTCACTTCTAACATGTCAAAAAATGGTGAAAATATGGATCAAATGTCTCAAAGATATTCAGTTTAGTGTCATAGAGAAGGAAGAATCCAAGAAATATTCACATTTAAGAAGATAAATTCAGAGTTATAACTTTTATTTTCTGAAACAGTCTTCATCAACTAATCTGATCTGTAGTCTGCTGACTCTCCTCCCTTCAGGTTATATATATCAACAATAATAATAATCATATCAGAGCCTCAGCTTCACCTCCAGCATCATCTCCTTCACTTCACCTGGACTCTTTCTTCCTCACTGAGTTCACTACTCTTCATCATTTTGAACAGGAGTGAAGAATTTAAACTGAATTCACCTTTTTAGACCAAATTTGATCCAGAACACTGGAATTCACTGAGAAGTCAGAAATGAATCCAGAATAACAAACAACCACTACAACACATTCTAGTGATCAGTAATACTGTTAATTCAGTGGTGGATGATGATCCATGTGTTAAGCTCTGTATTTATTTCTCCATCTTCCAGACATTAATGATGGTCATTCTGATTATTTGTGTTCAGGGTCAGCCTCCTCCTGAAGGAGGAGAAGGTGAGAAGGAGGGAGAACAAACGGAGGACAAGAAGCAGAAGGAGAACACCGCCTACGCTAAAAAGATGGTGCTGCGACTGGCGGGGCTCATGGGAGTTGGAGGTGCAGTCAGTGTGGTCTACCTGTTCGGTGAGTGACTGCTGTCCTTGAATAGAAACCCTTTAAAATGGCTGCGAGCTGCTCATTGTTGTGATTGTTTTACCAGAAATACAGTGAAGAAAAAGTAAGGATATTCGGGTAAAATAATGTTTATATATTTTATTCAGCAAACTAAGCAGGCGTTGCAGCTTCAAACACTTAAGGGACGGAGCTTTAAACTGAAAACCACAAACACTGATGTGATGAATTATTTGATCCGACAAAAATGCAAAATAGAGTTGAATAGAATAGTTTTTATTTATGCCCTCAGTAATTATAAATGTTTAGTTTGTGCAAAAAAATATTTTTAATGGTGAATGAAATGAAAGGAAATGAACTACATATTTAGACCATGAATTGGAGTTATAAATTATGGTTTTGAAAAGTTTGAAAAGTGCAAAAATAGTGCACATTAGTAGTTCAACATCAGACAGAAGATTGATCAGATATCATCAAATAATTAAATGGACTGAATAAAACAACAATGTAGAAAGAAATAATGACGAAAATACAAGAATAATATAAAACACAGAACAGAAAAGTTCTCTTGAACTTTACAGATTGAAATAATGAATGAATTCATTATCTGAGGGAATTCTTAAATAAAATAATCAATATTCACATTGCTGCATTTAGATTACCTTTATTTATGTATTTTTTAATCTAGTTTACATTTTGCCTTAATGCTCTGTGCTCATTGTGGACAGTAAAGGAAACATTTCATGAAATAAAAAAAATACTTTTTCCAAATATTGAAATCTTGACAAAAAACAGCAACTAGTCATTATTTTACTGGTAATTATGCAAGTATTAAAATGGACAGAAACTGTCAGGTGGTCATGATAAAATAATAATGTAATAATGTAAAATAAAATAATGATGTAAAGTAGAGAAAAGCAAAGGCCTCTGGAACTTTACAGACCAAATAATTATTGAATTAATTATCAGAGGAAATCATTAATTGAAGTAATCAACAGCTGCAGATCAACCGACCAGAAGCCACACCCCTTCCAGCAGTGAGGGCTCTGATTGGCTGATTGTCCTCCACTTCCTGTTTGGAGGGGGCGGGGCCAGCTGCTGTCAGTCAGGTGAAGCTTGTGTCCAGAGAGGAGTCAGAATGAAGAGGCTGAACCTCATCAGTTTGAAGGAAGAAAAAAGATCAGACATCAGAAAGTTTCTCTCTTTTTTCTGGACGGAGACACTCTGGATTTTTGTCCTTTTCATCTGAAATTTAATTTGATGTTTGTCAGAGATTAACAGCGCAGATTCACCAGAAAACTGACAGCAGATGGATATACATTTTTATTTTTATCACTTCATCTCCTCATGGAATAATCCTTTTCACACGTGGTATTTTAAGTTTAAGTTTGGGCTCAGTCACGTCACTGCCGTGTGGATTATCAGTCCTTTGACATCTTCTGGATTATAACCTGTGAAGAACTGGAAACGCATGTCTGCGTCTTTCTGTGAGGTTTGTGACAACACTTTGTCGACATGCAGGAAAAAACAAATATTTATATTTGACCTTTTTTATGAGTTAAAGCTGCAGAAATATGAATGAAAGCTGCACATAACAGCTGGTGATCAGTTCATTATCAGTTAATATACTGATAAGATTTAAAAAACATTTAAAAAATATTGGAAAATTGGAATGAAGTTCCTCGAATTTTCTGTTTTGTCTGACCAAGAAGTTATATTTGGATTAATAATATGAAAGGAACAAATGTCCACAGCTGAGAAGCTTCTTTTGAATAACTTTCAGTTTGATTAATAGTTTATTTTAATTCACCTCAATTTAAATAGTTCTGTTTGTTTAAATAGTTTATTTAAGTAAATTATGAACAAATAATTTGTTTAATTTAAATATTTAAATATTTTATTTAATTAAAATTCAATAATTATTTAAATTGAGATCTTTTTTTATTTTATTTAAATTGTTAACTTTTATTTAAATAGTTTAACACGATATAATTTCCATACTTCAGATAGTGCAGACACAATTCTGGAGTTATTCTCATTCAACAGCAGAATAATCTGTCAGAACTTCGTCTCAATAAATGTGTCAAAAATTGGCAGAATTTTGATTTACCTCTGGGTCTCTGAGACGAATAAGATGTGATGACAGCTGTCACTGTTTCTGGAGACATTTTGACAGTCAGCTGTCAACCAAACTGAAAAAAGTGAGAATTTAACAGCCTCAGAGCCACAGATGAACATTACATTTTAAACGTTATTTCTGCAGCAGTTTGGCTGTTTCCACCCTGATAATGTTTCCGTTTCTGTTTTTAGGAACCAACTCTGTGGACGAACAAGGAAACCGGGTGAGTTTGCGGCCACACACACACACACACACACACACACACACACACACACACACACACACACACACTCTTCCTGCAGGTGTCACCTGTCGACACCTGGCTGTGTTTAAAGGTTTGGCAGCTTGTGTCGCTCGGCGATGACGACCCGTCCGTTCACGTCGGCACACTTCCATCACACCTTTTAGTTTCTCCTCTCTCTGATGTGCGGCGGCGTTTCGCTCACCTGGTCGGCTGCAGCTTCCTGCTGTAAAGGACACACTTAGCAGGCGGCCGCCAACGTGTGGCGTGAAGCAGGACAGGAAGCAGCACACTTATCTCACCTTTTGTCCGTCGTTAGGCTGCAGCAGCACACTCGGCGAGTAGGTGGCGGGTCGAGATCCAGCGAGCCGTGAGCTCGGGAAAGTTTGGAACATCAAAAGAGCCGAATTATCCCACTTCCCACTTCTGATGAGCTTCACTTCCAGCGACCGTCATCCCTCGGTCCGTCCTCTCTAACCGATATGTTGTAGTTTCTCACATCTCTGCCTTTAAAGTGACTTTATCTATTTTTTTAATCTTATTCACTCTTTGATTTAATGCTCTGTGTTCACTGTTGATAGCACAGGAAGTGTTTTAATAAATAACAATAAATACTTAATACTTAACTAGTTCCAGCGGTGACAGCTACTAATAATTTTCATCATTGATCAATCTGCTGGTAGTTTTCTAAAAATACTCAAATCAAATCAAAACTGGACCAAAATACCATCTGAACTGTGAGTCAGATGATAATAACAATGAAAAAATGAATAGAATAATACTGATATGAAACAGAAGAACTTTACAACCCAAATAATTAATGAATTCATTAAATAAAATAATCACAAATAAATAAACACTGCTGCCTTTATCTATTTTTTAATCAGTTTTACACTTTGATTTATGGCTCGGTGTTCACTGTGGACCTTAAAGGAAATATTTTATTCTTCAGGGAAACTTGTTTCCACTTTTAAAATAAACATTTTAAGCCTTTAAATCTTAAGATACTCTTTTGTTAATAGAGCAACAAAATTATAATAATAATAATAATAAGTAGAAAAATCAGTCAAAATTACTGTCAAAGGTAAGGAAGTAAACAAATACTGTCTGTGCAAAGCTAATAAATAAATAATCCTTAATATTTAATAATCACTATAGAGGAGAAAAAAACAGGAAATATTCACATTTAAAAAGCTAAAATCAGAATTACTTGTTCTTTCTAACAGCAAAGTCACATTTCAGATAAAGAAAACATACACATCATGCTCATGTGTCGTGAGTGTTAATGATTATTTTCATAGCTGATCATTTTCCTGATTAACTAATCAGTTAAAATGTTCAAAAATGTCTCCAAAATGTTCAATTTACTGTCATAGAGGAGGACAAAAAGGAGAAAATATTCACATTTTAAAAAGTTGTGATCAGAGATTTATTTCTTTTATTACTGTTTTATCGATTATCAAAATAGTTGTTGATTAATTTAATAGTTTGACATCTAATTGATTAATTGTTAAATAATTTAAATTAAAAGGTTAAATTAAATTTAAAGGTACCACACCTCACTGTCTTCTTTTTATCAATTATTGTTATTATTATAAGTATTATTAATTTAATCCAAATGAAGGATTCCATCCTGATCCAGATCAGTCTGTCCTCAGGTCTTCTGTGGTCCTGGTCTCAGGTCCTCTGTGGTCCTGGTCTCAGGTCCTCAGGTCCTCTGTGTTCCTGGTCTCAGGTCCTCTGTGGTCCTGGTCTGGGCTCTCAGACAGGATCTGCCTGAGGTGTCGTCCTGGGAAGACGGTCCACTTCAAAGGGACGCACTTCCCTCAGCGTTAGCTCCTTTTGTTTTAGCCACAGAGTGTCGACGCTTCCTGCTGAGCTCTTTGAAGAAGGACAGTTTTTATGTTTTTAATCTGCAGCAGCAGAAAGAGAAGAATCCAGCTGATTAGTTCACCTTAAAGCACTCAGTGCATTTACATGGGGTGTATTAACTCCACTTTTTGGCTTAACTCAACTAAGAGTGAGTTATTACCTTTCCTCCATAATCAGTTCTACCAGGAGCGTCGTTTGACATCTCATTGGTGTGATAACCACCAAGGACATGTAGAGGAACATGCTCCATCTTTCTCTCCGTTAGAATAACTAAGAATAATACATATTTACAGTGTGATGGAGCTCAGTTTGAAAGTATTAACGATTAATTAACTCTTTTAATTTCTTAGTATTTTCCGTTTCTGATACGATCAATAACTTAACAATATCATCTAAACTCAGTGAAGACGGTGGTTGAAAGCGCCACGAGTTAAGAGGAGATTATTTTACACTTACTTAAATTAACTCATAAGCTGTTTTGATTATTAATTCATCAGTTTGAGGGTTTATGTAAGAAAATAAATATAAATTAAATGGAGACATTTTTGAACATTTTAACTAATTGATTAATCAACCATGAAAATAATGCTTAGTTTGTGTTTTCCTTATCTTAAACGTGTCTTTCACTGAAGGCGGGTAGAGCTGAGCAGGAGCTCCCTCCTCCAGGCGTGGGAAACATGGCGTCCTCCTAACAGCACACTTCTCTCACCTGGACTTCCTGTCCAGACGACACACTTCTTCACCACGGCGGCGTGTCGGCCATCTTGTGCACACTTATCTCACCTCCTCACCCCCAGATAAAAGTAGTTCACTTCAAAGAGCCTGAAGGGTCTGCCCTGCTGTTAAGATGAGTTTATATTTTATATACAAAACAACCAGTCAAATCATGTAAATATGATAAATAATAATAATAATAACAATAACAGGACTTTATAACAACAACACAACTGACAGGTAGATGGATGGATGATAGATAGATGATAGATGGATGGATGGATAGATAGATGGATGGATAGATGATAGATAGATGATAGATAGATAGATGGATAGATAGATAGATAGATGGATGGATGGATAGATGATAGATAGATAGATGGATGGGTAGATAGATGGATGGATAGATAGATAATAGATAGATAGATGGATGGGTAGATAGATGGATGGATAGATAGATAATAGATAGATAGATGGATGGATAGATGATAGATAGATGGATAGATGATAGATAGATGGATAGATGATAGATAGATAGATGGATGGATAGATACTCTCTTCATCTCACAGTGAATTTCTCTCACCTCCTCCTCCTTACTGTCATTTATCTAATGTTTATCTACTAATCTGAACATTTTTGCACTGATTTATTTTTAGTTGAATTTTCCAAAAACAACATTTATTTAGAGAACTTATTGTAGATATCTGGATAAAGTTTGTAAATACTTTAACGTGCAGCTGTGTGTTTGGCCACCAGAGGGAGGCAGAGCTGTGACATTTCTCCTCCTCCTCTCTGTCTTCTCCTCTTATTTATTGGATCTGTAACTAATAATTATTTTCATCATTTCTTTTTTTCTTATTTTATTTTGAAAAGCATCAGTAAACAGGTTACAGTCATTGATTTTCCTTTAGAACATTTACAGCTGAACATGAGGATAATAATAACTAGTATTATTAATTTAATAAAGCAGAATAGTTTTTAGAGGAATCAGTTATGATGTGATTCAAGTTAAACCTGGTCTTCTGGGTTTGGACTCAGTCCACTTGGTCCAGATATGGACAAACAGAACATCATATTGATGTTTGATGATGATAATGTTCCACTTGCTGCCTCAGCCCGCCACTGATTGATCTGATCTGACTGATTGATTATCATCCAGCTGCTCAGTCTTTGATATCTTCTCTCTTCTTTTCTGACAGATTCCAGATGAGTTTGACAGAGGTGAGTGGAAACATTGATAACAGGATTTATTAGAACACAGGATTTGATATCAGAACTGGATGAGTTCACTGTTTTAAACTGCTCATCACACATTCGTGTTTAGATGAATGTACTGTTTTATTTATATTTATTTATTGTTTGTTTTGTATTTATTGTTTTTATTTCTCCATAAATTATCTTGAATCAGAACAAAAAGAACAGAGTAGGAACCTTTTTTCTGTTTTTTGGACTTTTTTAACAAAACAAAGAAACTTTGGAGAAATGGATTTCTTCTCTCTCTCCCCCTCCTCTCTCCTCTCCTCCTCCTCTCGCTCTCTCTCTCTCCTCCTCCTCTCGCTCTCTCTCTCTCCTCCTCCTCTCCCCCCTCTCTCTCTCCTCTTCCTCTCCCCTCTCTCTCTCCTCCTCTTGCTCTCTCTCCTCTTCTCTCTCCTCTTCTCCTTCTCTCTTTCTCTCTCCTCCTCTCTCTCTCCTCCTCTCTCTCTCTCCTCTCTCCTCCTCTCGCTCTCTCTCTCTCCTCTTCTCCTCCTCTCTCTCTCCTCCTCTGGCTGTCTCTCTCTCCTCCTCTCGCTCTCTCTCTCCTCCTCTCTCTCCTCTTCTCCTCTCTCTCTCTCCTCTTCTCCTCTCTCTCTCTCTCCTCCTCCTCTCTCTCTCTCCTCCTCTCTCTCTCCTCTTCTCCTCCTCTCTCTCTCTCCTCTCCTCCTCCTCTCACTCTCTCCTCCTCTCTCTCCTCTTCTCCTCCTCTTTCTCTCTCCTCCCCTCTCTCCTCTTCTCCTCCTCTCTCTCTCCTCCTCTCTCTCTCCTCTTCTCCTCCTCTCTCTCTCCTCTTCTCCTCTCTCTCTCTCTCCTCCTCCTCTCACTCTCTCCTCCTCTCTCTCCTCTTCTCCTCCTCTCTCTCTCTCCTCCCCTCTCTCCTCTTCTCCTCCTCTCTCTCTCCTCCTCTCTCTCTCCTCTTCTCCTCCTCTCTCTCTCCTCTTCTCCTCTCTCTCCCTCTCTCTCTCTCACTCTCTCTCTCTCCTCCTCTTCTTTAAAGTGTTTTTTTTATAATGATCAACATAAACACTTTTCCTGTGACAATCTCAAACTGATCGATCAGGAATTGATTCGACTTGCGGTCTAAACGAGTCCTGATCACCTTCTGCTGCTAATAGTCACCTCGTCAATATGTCTCCGCCCCCCTGAACCCATCCGTCCACTTCCTGTTTGGCCTCCTGCTGCGTCTGTAACATGATGGAGTCTGCTCATTGATTCAGGGACAGAAGGAGGTATTGACGAAGGGATTATTGGTATCAGCAGGCGATCAGACCTCCCACCACACCAGTTTAGATTAATCCAGCGCTGAAAGTAGTCCCCAGCCAGTGCTGCTTTTCCTCCTGTAAGAACTCATTAAAATAGCTCATATCTGTAAAGCTGAATCGAGCCGAAACATCCCATCATGTTGAAAATTATGACTAAAACAAACTGATAATAAACTGAATATACTTAGCTGCTTTTTTTTTCAGTGGACAAGACAATAATAAACAATGATAATAATACATTTTATTCATGAAGCACTGTTCTAGGACCTCAAAGACACATTAAGTCAGATTTAAAGGACATCCCTCTCTATTTTACACTTAACAAACCAAACAAAATAATAAATCAAACTATAAATTGAGCTGGCCGAGTGTTTGTCGTTTGAGCTTATTGAGAAGAATAAAATTAATACTGATATAAAACTTCTTATCATGAGTTAGCATCTGGACACGCTTCAGTCAGTGAATCTCAGAATTCATGATGTCACACAGTCGATTGATTGATTTTCCCTGAGAGCTGATGAATGATATTGATATATGATTATTAGCTGCTGACTGGAGCATGCTTCACATCTAAACACCCTTCTGGAACTTTCCCTACCATCAGCACCTCTTCAGAGGGCTGGTTAAGACTTTATGGATCTGAAGGACCTCTGAGGGCTTTCAGGGGATCTTAAGGGACCTTAAGGGACCTTAAGGGACCTTAAGGGACCTTAGAGACCAGAACCTGATGAGCTTAGGGACCAGGGTAAAAGTTCATGATCCCTCAGGGAGCAAACATCTGTACTCCTTCATCTCCTCCTCCTCCTCCATCCTTCTCAGTCCTCTCTTCTTCCTGTACTCCTCCTCCATCATGCCATCTTTCTCCTCCTCCAGTGTGTATTAATACACATAGTAGTTAAACTATACAATAAAAAATAGAGTCAAAATCAAAAAAAAAAAAATAAAAGTTATATTTAATCTGAGGACATGTCAGGTGTTTTTGGGGATTTCATAATTTCTTTTCCTAACAGAGATAAAGACTCAACAAAGACAAATTCACAACAAAAAAAATACACATTACACATTAAAACAAGAATAAAACAAATAAATAAAAGTTGCTTTTATTCCAAGGACAGGGAGGAGATCTCATAATTATTTTACTTTTTTTTTTCTTCTTTTTTTTAGTTTGTTTTGCCTTGGTCTTGACACCTTTGAAATGTTTAGCCCCAGCCAGGACACGTTTAGCCTCGGACCAGGTTAGTTTAGCCTCGGACCAGGTTAGTTTAGCCTCGGTCCAGCTTAGTTTAGCCTCAGTTCAGGTTAGTTTAGCCTTGGTAAGGACACGTTTAGCCTCGGGCCAGGTTAGTTTAGCCTCGGTCCAGCTTAGTTTAGCCTCGGTCCAGCTTAGTTTAGCCTCGGTCCAGCTTAGTTTAGCCTCGGACCAGGTTAGTTTAGCCTCGGACCAGGTTAGTTTAGCCTCAGTTCAGGTTAGTTTAGCCTCAGTTCAGGTTAGTTTAGCCTCAGTCCAGGTTAGTTTAGCCTCAGTTCAGGTTAGTTAAGCCCCGGTAAGGACACGTTTAGCATCGGACCAGGTTAGTTTAGCCTCAGTCCAGCTTAGTTTAGCCTCGGTCCAGCTTAGTTTAGCCTCGGTCCAGATTAGTTTAGCCTCGGACCAGGTTAGTTTAGCCTCGGACCAGGTTAGTTTAGCCTCAGTTCAGGTTAGTTTAGCCTCAGTCCAGCTTAGTTTAGCCTCAGTTCAGGTTAGTTTAGCCTTGGTAAGGACACGTTTAGCCTCGGCTTCACCCGGACAGATCAATTTCAGGTCAGCAGGGAGGTTGTTTTGGCCCACATCGGCCCACCCAGGCCGTTTTGGGAGGAAAACAAGTGGTGATCCTACAGCTCGACGGAGCGAGGCCTCTTTCACAAAGAGACAACATTGACTATGAAAGGAAGACCGTTAGAGAGGAGGAGGTGGAGGAGGTGGAGGAGGTGGAGGAGGTGGAGGAGGCCTCTCCTCTGAACTAGCAGAGCAGCATCAGGATGAAACACTCAGTTATTTAACATCCTGACAGAAAGTCAAACTGAAATGTCTTCACTTCCACTAAAGACCAATTAAACTAGACTAGGCCCCAATCAAGGTCATTCAAGGCCTTTCAAGGTCTTTGAATCATCCTGGATAAAGTCCGTCCTCCACAGCGGGGCCGAGCCCAACCTCCAAAAAAGTAGTTGGTCGAATTTTGTCTCAGTCGACTAAGATTTCTGAGTTTTTCTGCAAATAAAAATTACAAATGTTTTTCTTATCCAGCTAAACTTTTGTGTCTTATGCAAAAATAAACTGAATATATTTGTTTTTTTTTTGTTATCTGGACAAAACAAGACTTTATAAAGTCAAATTTTCTATGATTTCTAATGAAACATGATTTCCTGTCTTCTTGTCTTCATCCTCATCACTTCCACTCCTCCACCCCCCCCTTTAATTAACATAATAAGAGCTGCTTTAATCCCCCTCCCCAAACACACATCACAGAAGGCTGACATCATTGGAAAAAACACACACACACACACACACAGTTATTATGGGATGTGTTTGATTGGTCTCCCAGGGGACAGGTTACTGAGCAGAGCCCTCCAACATGCTGTGACCAACTAATTTCCTTTTTTTCTCTTTTTAACACTTTCTCTTTATTTTATTTTTAAACAGAAAGAGACAAAGTCATAAAAATAATAATATAAAAATACATATAAATATACAAAACATTTACTGAATAAAATATTTAAATTAAAAAACTCAATTTAAAAAAAAATAATAATAAACTTTTTTTAAATAAAGGTTATTTTTAATCTGAGGTCATTTTCTGCACTTTTGTTTTTGGGGCTTTTAATAATTATTTTTACTTTTTTTTTTTACTTATTTTATTTATTATTTTTTTTTCTTTAACACTTTTTTTTCTAACAAACATTTCCAATCTGCAGCATGAGACAGAAAGAGACAAAAGTCTTAAAAAAAATAATAACAAATACAATTTAAGCAAAAATAATTTACACACACACACACTCAGTTATTATGGGATGTGTTTGGTTGGTTTCCCAGGGGACAGGTTAGTGACAGCCACGCTTCCTCAGCACAGGTCATGTTATCACCCCTCCCCCCACAAATCAACAGTTTATGATGCTGTCAGACTCTCTGCCCATAAGTTGGTGTTTGTTTATTATATTATTATTATTTTTTATGCTGTGGTGAGCGGGCCTTTAATGTTGCACCATAAGATTTCGGTTTCATTTTTGCTAGAAAATGCAATGAAAGCTATAGGACTATGTTATTTTATTTTATTTAATTTTCTATTTTACTTTTTTTCTATTATATTTACATTACTATTATATTTACATCTGTCTAATAGTAATTATTTCTATTTATCATATATTTTATATATATATGCCGTTGATTTTCTTTTGTTGTTTTACTTAATGTGATCGGTTTTTTTTTTTAGATCTCTTAAAAAAAGTTCTGTCTCTTAATGTGCTTAAGTTTTTTTCAATGGAGTCTGGTTGGTGTGAGCGTGGATGAATACAGGGACTACTACAGGGCTGTCTGATGGTGATTCTAAATATAGCGGACATTTAAATAATATAGATTTTTATCCATTTTGCTGCTGTGGTGAAATCTTTTGTTATTTTCCTCCAGTTTCTCCTCCTACTCGTCTCTGTAAGTCTGTTTTAAGTTGTTTTTTTGCCTTAAATTTTCCCCCTCGTAGTGTCTTTGTATTCCTCACGAGGACACATTTAATGGTCGGTTTATCTTCATTTATATTTCACACAGAGCTCCAGTTTGCTGTAAAAGTGAGACACTTTTTTTTGTTCTTTACTGTACCTCCATCTTTATTTACCGTCCATCTGCCACCACAGGAGTGAAAGCATCAGCACGTCGTCACAGCGGGACGGTGGCAGATGGCTTCTCCTTCCTGCTTCAGCACGCTGCTATGAACTCTGGGGAGTTGAGTCCCCAGGGACTAGCATGTTAGCTTCAGCGTGAGTGTTTGGAAAAGGCATGCGCTGGCGTGCGCGTCTCGCCATTGTGCTTCTGTTTGCAGTAATGAGCCCGCGGCCCCATGGGAAACTGAGTCCTTATTATTATTAGTCATTAGCGTGCCGGCAGCTGGAGGCGTTGTTAGCAGGACTCGGCTAGCTGGCTTATCAGCGGCGTCATCGGCAGGTCTCGTTTTTGGTCCGAACTTCACGTTGGCGATCAATGACTGTGATCAGCTCTTGGCATCATCCTGACCAATCACAGCTCACCGTCTTTTTTTTTTTTTTTCCCTGTACGCTTACTGTCTCGGGAGATGTCCAACAATGACATTTAAACAAACACAAAGCCTCACATTAACACAAGTGTGTCTACATGATGTACAAATATAAACAAAATGGTTTTTATTTGTCACCATCTTGGCTTTGGTCCCTCTGTATTTTTGTTTTTTGTCCGTCAACATGTCAGCTTGTGTCCAGATTAAATAGTGACTAAAACATTTTTCATTTGTTTGTTTCATTTTTCTCAAGAATCTCCAGTGTGGGACTTTTATTTATTTCACATTATTTCTTTCCTCTGTATTTAAAAAGCAGCAAACTCTGAATGTTTTATTCCTGTTTAGATTAAAGAAGCAGCTTTAACACACACATTTGGATTATTTGTGTCATTATTCCCCAAATATAAGAAATTAGACCCAGTGACAAGAATGTGAAGAATCAGAAATATTTATTCTAGCTTTAGGCGTTTACATCCACCTGAAGAAAAGGCTTTTAATTCAGTGAGTACTCAGCTTTCATCACATAATCATTAATATTCAGTGTTTTCAGCTTGGTTGCTGGTCCAGGGTCAGATCTTATCAGCTGTTAGCGACGCTGTGTCCTGAGGGAGTTGTAGTTTTTAGGACCCATGAAGACTACAGCTGTGCTCGTTCTGCTTCACATCTGTTTGTATGAAAGAGGATTTAAATGTTATCATCATTATTTATATTCTCCTCCATCAAACCAGATGAATTATTTCTGTTTCTACGCTCTTAATCCTTTGATTGTTCCTGTGAAGGATGTATACTTTGTCTGCTGACCAGCTTGTTTTGGTTTTATTCTCAGATCCTCCCGTCGTCCAACAGTTGAAAAGAACCTTCAAATACTTCCAGGACTACAGACAGGTGAGGCCAACACCCTGAACACTGAAGTCACTGATATCAAATATCATTTGTTTGTTTTTCTGGAAATATGGGGACTGTCTTTTAAAAGCTGATACAGCCAGTGCTTGAAAAACAATACAACCATCTGGAAATACATTTAAAGACAGAAAGCATTAACATTCAGGCATCCAAATGTAAAGAACATAAATTGTGATAAATTAAATTAATGAAGATAATTAAAAGACTTAACATAAACAGCAGCTCAGGGAGCATGGTGGGAACTCCTGTCAGGAAAAATAATTCAATTCAATCATTAAAGTTTTATATAATTCTACATTTCTGACAAACTGCTGCACACAGTCCCTTTTACCAGTCCAGACTTAATCCTTTAAGTTTTAAATGAGTGTTACTCGTATATCTTAATATTGCTCATGTTTTTTGCTCCTTACTTTCACTTTTACTTTTTTAATTCTACTAATAGAAAAGGTGGTTTTGTGTTATTTCCTACCAGAGTCATCAGAATGAACAGTGATGGTTTGAGTTTCAACGAGCAGGAGAAATGATAAAGTGACTCGTCTGTGAATCCTGGAGCTTCATGCTGGATCCAGATCAGGGTTCAGGGTTTTCCTGCAGCGCCCACACAGACGTTAAAAAGCGTCATGAGTGTGAACTCTGAATGTGGGCAGATCCCTTCTTCCTGTTCGGGTTTTTCAGATCAGTAACGGCAGCTGGTTTTAGCTCCGCTTGACATAACCTGGAGAATTTTCTCATACGAAGGTGAAATACGTGTTGAAAGAGACAAAGATTCCTCTGGGCAAGAGTTCAGTCAGAAATCACACTGGGAGCTACGTTCGAACAGGAACTTCCTGTTTCGGGTTGAAATAACAGTAAAGCTAAAAAAACAAGACTGCACATCTTGTTTTTTTTGCCGTCATCGTTCATCGTCTTGGTTTTTGGCCGTCAGCTTCTTGCCCATAGTTGTTTATGCTGCTCTGTTGACTTGATTTAATTCAAGGAGCGATTGGCGGGGTTGCAGCCATCACCGCGGTAACCCACTATACCACATCTTTATCACTGCAATTATTAAAAAAAAAAAAATCCAGACTATCACAGGTATGATTCATGGTTTTTAGCTGTCAGTGTCTTGGTTTTTTGCCCATTGCCATCTTGGGTTTTGGCTTGCCGTCTTCCTCATCTGAAGGTGAAATAGGTGTAGAGTAATTCACTTTAATCAGAACTCAGCTGAAACTGGATGCTCCATTCAAGCAGGAACTTCCTGTTTCTGTGTCGAGGTCATCGTAACCGTTGCAGAATATTAACTCAGGTGTTTTCTCCTTCCACTCTGTTCCCACCGGAAACTTTGAATCCTTTCATTCCTTGTCTTTGATTTTTATTTCAGTTATTATAAAATCAGTTGAATTCCTTGTGTGTGCAGCAAACTTGTTTCGGATAGTTTTCTAGTTGTGAGGTTGTGCTTAACGTTGACTCGTCTTCGTTTTGATGATGTCACCGTCAGATGATCATCGAGCCGACGAGCCCGAAGCTGCTTCCAGACCCCCTGAAGGAGCCGTACTACCAGCCGCCCTACACCCTGGTGCTGGAGCTCACCGACGTCCTGCTGCACCCGGAGTGGTCGGTACGTCACCGAAAACACTTTCTACTCCTCTGAAACAGACGTCATCTGTGTTTTTTTTATATATGTGTGTGTGTGATCTAAAGTTAATCATTATTCTCCCTACATTATCCATGTCCAAAACATATGATGCTTGTACCCCAAAAAATTCATATCAAGCATCCTAAACTGACGCTAATTAGAATTATTAGAATTAGAAAAATGTATGTTTTATGACAGAAGTTTTTGTTCATACTGAATGAAATTATTTTTGCTAAAACAAAAAAACAATAAAAGAGAGTAAAAGTACTAAATTTTAAGTGTATAAGAAATAATATTAACACCAAAGCCTGAAAGGAAAACAAATAAATAAATTTAAAAAAATAAACTTAGTGTTTCATTTTGTTTTTTTCATTTTACGTTCATTTTTACAACCTGTTCACATTTTCTACAACAATTTCTCTTCGGAATGAATAAAATAAGAAAAATAAACTAGAAATATTAGTAATGTAATTATTTCATAATAATTATAAGGAAATGTGTAATTATATTACAGTATTGTCTGATGAAAAAATTAATGGAATTAAAAGAAATATTCACAACTAATCTGCTGTAGCCAAATGGCAGATATTTATATTAGTTTTTCAAGTCACCTTTATTTATTTTCAACGTTTACCCTCAGTTTGAATCTGGAAAAACGTTTTTAATGTGTAAAAATATCTGCTGATAATTGAAATATAATCAGTTTAACTTCATACACTGAATGTTGTTCAGAAGGAAACAGGTAGCAGAGTAAAGGTGAGTGGGTTTATGGGACAGGTGTGTCTCTCCACCTGTCGACACCTGACAGGTGTGAGGAGCTGTAACCTGACACCTGGTAAAACAGACGAACAAGTGGCTTCACCTGCCCGACCACTCTGACTTCACTTCCTGTTACAGCTTCAACCGCCCCAACGTTTTACAGCTGCACAGAACGCTGTAAAAAATATCAGGTTGGTGACGTCGGGTGTGGGAAAGGTCACGACCTCTCAGCGTCTGAGCATGTTTTCATCACTTTATTGTCTTTATCAGTATTAGTGTTTATGATGGCACAAAGAAGCACAACAATCCACCTGCCAGATGACAGTAAACTGAATATCTTTGAGACATTTGATCCACATTTTCACCATTTTTCACATTTATAAACAAAACTGATCAGTTGATGGAGGAAATAATCATCTGTTAAAGTTTCTGTTTTCACATTAATGTGTTTTGACTGGCTTGACTATATATATGTTTTTAATATTTACATATTTTTAATATATTTTCTGAATCACCTACTTGTTTATTTTGACCCTTTTTTCTAATTATTCTACCTGTTTACTGAGGACACGGCTTCTGTCCTCTCTGCTGCTGGAATAATGTGAATTTTGGAGGATAAATAAAGGATGATGTGATTTTATGAATGATGTAATAAATGATAATAATGATATCAATCGGCAGGTGTCCAGTCTCAGCTCCAGGAAGTAATTGACCTGTGTTTCCTGTCCAGTTGTCGACAGGTTGGCGGTTTAAGAAGCGTCCGGGCATCGACTACCTGTTCCAGCAGCTCGCTCCACTTTATGAGATCGTCATCTTCACAGCAGAGACCGGCATGGTGAGACCTCACTTATTCATGGTGTTTTTCTCTAAATGCGCCTCAGAGGGGTTCCTCTGTCATGCTGATGAGACCCTGATCGGCTGATCGATCGGATCAGACGTGTCGTCTGTTGGCGGCGTTTACCGTCGTCAGGAGCTGAATGAACATCCTGATGAGCGGTTTGTGTTTAATTTAGCTTCCAAAATATAGCTATGTATTTTGGTTTTAGCACCAAAGAAACTGATTATTTTGTGTCTAATTTATAAAGTCTTATCCAGTCTAAATATTCTATTAAATCTGAGTTAATTTGCCATTAAAATATTTTTTAGTAAATAATAATAACTCACATTTATATAGTAAATACTGTAAACATCGTTACTTTTATTCTTTTATGTCATTATTGTTGTTTTGTTTTTCCTACTTACTTCTTTTTTAGAAAATAACAATAATGACAATAACACTAAAATGTAAATAGTACATAGTGTTATTTTATTTGTTTTGTTTTATTTATTTATTTATTTGTAGTAAATAATAGATTTAAGTAGAACACTTTGTAAATATGTATTATTAATTTATTTTTATTGTTTTTCTTATTTCCCTTTTGCCAGATGTGTGTGTGTGTATATATATATATAGTACATGATGTAAATATTTATTATTATTATGTTTTCTATATTATTTCATTATTGTAGTTTCACTGTTTTCTTACTTTTTTCTTATTTTAGTAAATGATGATAATAATAACTCAATCTTGTACAGGTTGTAAATATTATTGTAGTTTTTTGTCTCACATTAAGGTAGCTGATCTGATCATTCCTGTCCTCCAGTATTTTATTTTCAACTTAATATCTTATTTTAATTCACTGACCAAACTGCCTTTTATCATTTACTTCTGCAGCGGTTAGCTTAGCTTAGCACAAACACTGGAAACGGAAGCAAACAGCTAGCATGTCTGGCACTGCTCTGCTCTTTGAGATGCTAACGGCGGTGTCTGGCAGCTCTGTTTGTGTGTGAAAGTGTGTCGGCTTGTTTACTGTCAACATGTCTCACAAACAAACAAACAATCAGAGAGACAAAGCCCTGCTGTATTATTATTGTTAGTAATGTTAGTTAATATCAGGGCTGCAGCTCATGCCTTTGTTCCTGCTTTAGCTTCACTTATCACTAATAAACAGCAGCTTCAGTCGCTCATTGATCACCGATCAGCTGCTCTAATTGAACTGATAATAACACTTGGTGTGTCTGTCTGTGTCCAGACGGCGTATCCTCTGATCGACAGCATCGATCCTCAGGGTTTCGTCATGTATCGTCTCTTCAGGGACGCCACGCACTACATGGAGGGCCACCATGTCAAGGTAGGACTCTGACAAGACAAAAAAAAAAACTAAAAACAAGACGTAGAATTTTTATTTATCACATATATGTAAAATAATTATTTTCTATATTAAATTATATATTATTACTGAAAAAAGAACTTTTCCAGACTATTGAATCTTTTAGTTTCTAAATCAAGTTAATAAGACTGCAACAGGCTGCAGGAAGTCCTCCTGTCCCCAAGCTCTCCTCCTCCTCCTCCTCCTCCTCCTCCTCCACCACCTCCACCTCCTGCACCACCAACTGTCATCTCTGGTTTTATTGACGACCAGTCTGGAGGTTCTCCTGGTTAACCTACTTCCCAGGAGGAGGAAGATGCTGAAGGAGAGGTATTAATTCCCCATATGGAGAGGTATTAATGCCCCATATGGAGTATTATTAATGCTCCACATGTCCAGAGAAAGTTACTAAATGTTTTTTAATAGATGTGCATTTTCTGCCAGCTACTATCATCATCCAAAAACTGTCAGATGCACAGCCTGCGCCCATTTATCCTGAGCAGTTTAATGTTTTTTCTTTTATACATTAGTCTTAAAACTGAAATATTTAAATCATAATTTTTCTGTTCTGTTCAGTGGAATTTATCAGGAACAGATTACAGCTTCATTAGAAACGGACGGGCTTTAATTGAAAAATCTGCACAGTTAAAACAAAAAGCAGTAACATCGGTGCTGCAGAACCACAGAAAAAAACCTGTCGCCTACATTACCCACAATGCAAGCTAACGTAGCCTGCAGCGGGCTACAGAGGTCTCACTCCTCTCTGAATCCACGCCTCAAGATTTTATATAAATTTCAGATTTTCCAGCCTGGACTTCACTCGAGGACATTTGTCACTTCTTTTAGTCTCACTCATGTAAAACTGCTTTAATCCGTCCTGAGCGTTGACCGACGTGCAGCCATTGTTCGCTGCCCTGCATCCGAGCGTCAGACGTCTTATTGTTTGTTTGGCCGTCAGTGGAATAAGAAACACAACAGTTGGATTAACCGTCTTAATTTTTGTTTTTATTCTTCTGACCTGCTGTCCAAGCCAGGTTCACTTTATCCATCTGAAGCTGCTCCAGAGAATAGTTACATCCCTTTTATTCACTCATTCGTGTACGTATGCCTCTACCCACACAACACACACAGGCTTTTAGCTAATAATTACTCCACTTATCATTTATTTTAATAAACGAACAGAAGACCATAATTCCACGGTGAAATGTATTTTAAATAAAACACAGAGAAAAGGCAGCAGTTTGAGGTTATGGTCTGACTAGAAGTGAGCAATAAATTAAATTAAATTTAATACATAATTCATTTTTGCCTTTAGTTTATGTTTGGCTGAAATATCCACTATAGTTCCTTCAAATCTTTCACAGATTCATTAAGAAAACAAACGCCATCACTTCTGTTGTGTCGTTTGCTTCCTGCTCTAGATAAAGCAAAATGCTGTGACTTAATTGCAATTAAAGGATTAAAAAATAATGCAGAAATAACTTGATGGTGATGAAGATTTGTAAAAAGTCTGAACTGGTGCTTTGCCACGTCCATCCCGAAGACGACGAGCAGCTAACTGTTAAAACGCATGTTTTGTGAATGGAGATTGGTGAGCCGGGGCCATGCTGTGCAGCGTCTGCTCCTCACAGCAGCAGTCGTCACTCCTGCAGCCACAGATGGTCGCTGCCAATAGCATCACAGAGAGGATTTGACGTTTTTTCACACTAATTCATTCATTCACAAAGACGCAGAGAGGAGTTGTCGGGGCGCAACATTTCCATTGACGTGACTCAGCAGGACGGCAGCGTTAACCACCATCCTGCACCAAACCTCTGTTGGATTTTTCTCTATTTTATCACAAACCTTGAACACTGGATGTTTACAGCTTTTATTCTCAAGTGCGACACTCTTTCATAACTCCTTTGTTTTTTTCTTTGAAGCTTGTTGGAAAATGTGTCCACAGGTATGCAGGGTTCCACTGAGGTGTTCTGGGCGTTTAATAATGCGTTCAGATGTATTGTATAATGATTTCTAATTTCACTCTTTTTTATTTATCAAATCAATTAATACATGCCGAAAAACTAAGCTTTTCCAGGAGAGTAAAGGCATTTTTAAAAAAAACTGAAGCAAATGCATCAAAAAGTATTTATATGTATTTATTTACACATTTAAAGCATCTTTAAACTGTCTTTTTTTTATTATTAGAGCTCCGTCAACACATCTAGTTTTATTTCTTTAAATAATAGAAAATGTGGTAAAAATGAGGTAGTGAAATGCATCAAAAAGTATTTATATGTATTTATTTACACATTTAAAGCATCTTTAAACTGACTTTTTTTTATTATTAGAGCTCTGTCAACACATCTAGTTTTATTTCTTTAAATAATAGAAAATGTGGTAAAAATGAGGTAGTGAAATGCATCAAAAAGTATTTATATGTATTTATTTACACATTTAAAGCATCTTTAAACTGACTTTTTTTTATTATTAGAGCTCCGTCAACACATCTAGTTTTATTTCTTTAAATAATAGAAAATGTGGTAAAAATGAGGTAGTGAAATGCATCAAAAAGTGGAAAAAAATGTGTCAAAATAAGCAGAAAATTGTTAGAATAATTTCCCAGGTTGTGATCAATAAAGTAATTCTATTGTAAAGTAGATGAAAATCTGTAGATAAAGGTGTAAGTGAACTGAACTGTATCCATATGGGACTAATCACTGCTATAGATCACTAATAATATCTACTCATTATTATTATTATCATGGCTCATAAACACCAGTGGCCGTCAGAGTCTCTGCTCCTCTGAACCATCTGAGTGGACTAAAATGTGATTATTGTGACACTCTGAAGGGAGACAGATGCTGTTCATTCATTGGCTGTGAGGACGATGGACGGATGTGTCCACTGGGGGTTCAGGGTGGAGGCTGATGGAGACGAGGCGTCCTTCACCATCTGCTTCACCTAAACAGAGACCAGCTGAGACCAGAGAAAGTGTCTTTTAATTAGGAGAGGAAGTAACTTGTGGACACTGAACGTCTCCTGTCTCCTTTCTCCTCCCTCTCCTCTCCTCTTGTCTCCTCTCTCCTCTTGTCTCCTCGTCTCCTCTCTCCTCTTGTCTCCTCTCTCCTCCTGTCTCCTGTCTCCTCTGTCCTCTTGTCTCCTCTCTCCCCCTGTCTCCTCTCTCCTCCTGTCTCCTGTCCCCTCTCTCCTCTTATCTCCTCTCTCCCCCTGTCTCCTCTCTCCTCTTGTCTCCTCTCTCCTCTTATCTCCTCTCTCCTCCTGTCTCCTCCTGTCTTCTCTCTCCTCCCTCCTCCTCTCTCTTGTCTCCCCTCGTCTCCTGCAGGATGTCTCCTGTCTGAACAGGGACACCAGTAAGGTGATAGTGGTGGACTGTAAGAGGGAGGCGTTCAGCCTGCAGCCCTTTAACGGCATGGCTCTGAAGAAATGGGACGGAAACTCAGAGGACAGGACGCTCTACGACCTCGCCAACTTCCTGAAGAGTAAGAAGACCCGACGAGGCGTTCAGGGCCCGACAGCCTCATTCATTCATCTATCAGATAGAAAACCTTTGTTAGGGTTATTCCTTTAAATGAATTCATCCACCTTAACATGAAAGTATCAGTAGCACAGTGATTCTGTTCATATGACTGAGGGAGGAAAGGATGGATTTACCGTTGTTGTCATATTAATAGTTCTTCTTCTCCTCTTCCTGTTGGCAGCCATCGCCCTCAGTGGTGTCGATGATGTTCGTTCTGTCCTGGAGAACTACGCTCTGGAGGACGACCCCATCGAGGCCTTCAAACGCAGACAGGCTCAGCTGGCTCAGGTAGGAGGGATCCATTGATCCGACCACTGATCTGATTATTGATCTGATTATTGATCTGACTGATGTGTCCGTCAGGAGGAGGAGCAACGCCTCTCTGAACTCTCCCAGCAGAACAAACAGGGACTCTCTCTGGGCTCCATCGCCTCCAGGTTCTGGCGCTCCAAACAGCAGTGAGCCCCGCCCCCTCTCACACCTCCACCAATCACAGGCCAGAGGAGAGGGGCGAGCAGGCCCTGCAGCCTATTATGTCACAGCGGGCCTCTGGGCGCCCTCTCCAATCAGAGAGGCACTTCCTGTTCTTCTGGAGGCGGGACTTCGTCACCTGAGCTGCTGATTGGTTTAAATAATAAAAAGCCAGAGGATCCAGGACTCTGAGGCTGGTCTGAGGCCGCTCACAGGATCTGACCTGGGATCAGCAGAGCGTCTATTTAATGCTACTTCCTGTTCCTGTCTGTGTCGCCGGGCTGCTGCAGTCCACATGATGAGTGTTGTTTATAAGAAATAAAGAGAAACGTCATTAATGTTCCTTAGAGTTTATTTAAAACGGCGGCGGCAGCGTGGACGCACACATGCTGTCATCGCCTCGGCTCGTTGCCACGGCGACCTCATCTCTTGTTGTCACATTAAAGGACTGTTCTGTGTTTTTCTTACTGTCCCATAAAAAAAAAAACAAAGACCCAAACCAACAGCGTGTCTGTCCGTCTGTGAATGCCGCCTCACTTCCTGTTTTTCTAAATGTGTGTTTCAGAACAGGAAGGACTGTTTGCCTTCATGTGGCGTCTAGTCAGAGTAAATTAGACTGAGTGTCTCCATGGTGATGAAGGAGGATTAAAGGACCTTTTTGCTCCTTAAACAGCGTCTTCCTGCTCTGGAGGTGGACCAGCCGAAGACAGGAAGTGGAGACAGGAAGTGCTCAACTGCCCTGATTTCTTGACCACAGATTTCAGTAAAATCTGCTTTTTTTGACTGGAGTTCCTTCTGTAGAAAATATAAATGAACACAAACCGTCTAAGCTGTTCTTCAGTTTTTGCTGTTCATGACTTTTCTCTGCAGTTCCATCTTTAAACTGAATTTCCCAGCGGTGGGAAGTAACTTAAGTAGACTTAGTGAGTCGTCTAAGTAGACTTAGTGAGTACTCTACAGTCTTCAGTGCTTCCACTTGATGCTGCTTTCTCCTACGACTGTCTCACAGGTAAATGTTACACCTTTTACATCTGTAGCTACTGCTTTGATTTTACAAACAAAATGTTTTTAAATTTATTGAATATGATTTTTGTTAAATATTAAAATGTATTAAAAACAAATACGTATGTATAATCTTGCAGTACCTTGACATTTCTTGAACTAGATACTCCCACTTTTGGTACTTTAAGTACATTTCACTGGTATTTTACCTGTTTTACTGACTTTTAATAATAACAGTATAATTTTACAGTGTAGTGTTCTTACTTTGAGTAAAGAAAAGTTCAAATAATAATGTTTAGTAAATGAAATGTTTTCCTCTCGTACTTCTCTTCTCAGCTGCTCCAGGCTCTTAAATCCAGACCAGGTCTCAGGACTAACGCTGGACCCCTGTGGACCCTCAGACCTGTAGATTTGCCTTCTGGTCTCTGCTGGACTCCATCGGTCCATCTGTGGAGGTGTCGACCAGTTCACACCTCACAGTCTGTGACCACAGGGAGGGTTGACCAGAGCTACAGAACATGTGTGTGTATATATATTTATGTATTTTACTGTTAGAACATAATACTGCACATATTATACTGGATTTTCTCACTTGAAGCTGCCTTCATGTATCTGTTTTTACCCTTTGATGTTTGGCTCTTCACTCACTGGTTTCACTTTTCCTTCACTGCTCTCATGATGATAATCTGACACATCTGGAAAAAGATCAACGACTAAAACAGTATTTCTTTATTTCAGTATTATATATTTATTTAATATTATTTATGGTGAAATTTGAGCAGTGCTGTTCTCTCTTCTCCTCCTCCTCCTCACCGTTTGTCTCTCTTCGTTCTGCGCATGTCCGTTCAGGTGTCATTCTCCACACCTCGCGCACATGGTTCTCCGTTCACACCTGAGGAGTCTTTCCCACGGCTCCTCTCACCTCCTCCTCTCCTCTCACCTCCTCCTCTCCTCTCACCTCCTCGGCCACGCGCCATGTGTTCTCTCACCTCAACAAAAGCTCGTGCCATTTGGGCACGTGCGGGAGGACAAAAGGTGTTTAGGATGAAGGAGACGAGGAGAGGAGAGGAGAGGAGAGGAGGAGGCGTGTGGTCTGCCTTTTGTAGAATCTGACCACAGATCAGATCGATCAGGTCGATCAGCAGATGCTTCCTGGTGTTTCTCACTGCGTCACTTTAAAGAGGTTTCTTATGATTGATCAGTGACATGAACTAATAATAATAATGATCAATAAATAATACAGAATAAACTGTATAAATAAAGAATATAAAGTAAATAACACAGAAAGTGTAAAATGAGTTATTAGTAGTTATTATAACGGACAAAGTATAATAACATGTAATACTTTAATAGTTGATAAAGTAAATATTTATAATAATAATATTTATAGTCTGCTCTGTAGCGTCACTTTTATTGTTGTTATTGATGGTTTGTTTACACTCTTTTTTTTTTTTTTTATAAATTGTCTCTTGACGCTTTTAGTCTCGAGCCTCTCAGTCTGGACTCCAGCTCGAGGACAATAGGTGTGCGCGTGAAGCGTGCCGCGTGGGGGGGGGGGGAGGCACGCGCTGCTCTCATTAGGATGACAATAGAGGGAGAGGAGGGGTCGCGAGGGGCTGAGTGTGAGTAGCTCCGCTCACCTGGTGGCTGCTCACCTGTTCACAGTACTGCTACCCAGGTGAGGAGGGTATCACCATATTAGCATACAGCTGGGACCTGACACGCGCACACTTAAAATGTATCTCCTCATCTGAAGAGCCTTGATTGTCCTCGTGTGTTTGGGCGTCAACAGAAACCTGTGCGCGTGGTCAGGTAGGCGTGACCCCCCCCAGACGGCACGCGCCACCAGGAAGAGAAAGGAGTCTGCAGCTGTGTAATTTTAGTAATGCTCCTTTAACCTTCACTGCCTGACGTTAAAGTCAAAGGTTTTATTAATAAATGATGTAAATATGAAATTAAAACGTCAGTGTTAACGGTCATAGTCAGAGCCTGAATCTGCCCATTTTTTTGTATTTCACTCCTTTATTATTTTAGCACACACTGCCTAAATATTTCTAATCATTATTGTTATTATTACTCTGTTATTGTTGTTTGATGTTTTTTTTCCTTCTTAAAACTTGTTTAAATTGCAGAAACAAGTGAATTTAAAACATTTTCTCTTCTAAAAGTTATTTTTTTATTGATATATTAATATTAAATAGATTCAGAATTTTAATATTCTGAATATTTCAGTCACAGTGAGGTGTTTTCTCTTAACTAAGCATTTTTCATGCAGATGGTTTATTATAATGAAACTCACACTGTGACCGGCTGCAGTGCGCGTGTACGTGCGTGTATTGGCGTGCATGCGAGCGCAGTAAAAGCAGCGTTTGTCCTCCAGTTTGTCTCCTGACAGTTTGTCCTATGGCTCCAGTTATTGTCCCCCGGTGGTGAAAGCGGCTCAAAGCCTCTGATGCTGCTGATGCCCCCTTAACTTACCCCCCCCCTTAACTTACCCCCCCCACCAGGTTTACATTAAGACTCCACACTGTAAGAAATGTCCTTCAGTCCTGTTACAAGATAAAAAAAACACCTGCAGAAAACACACATGATACATAATAGTATAAATACTACACTGCTATCATACTAATCTGGATGTTGTATTTATCTTCCCGCTCACTCTCTCTTCTACTGTCAGTTTATTTTATTCTTTCTGTCTGTTATTTTATTTTTTTCTACCTACTGACAGAGAGCTGTAAATAAAGTTAAAGAGTTGTTTCATAAATCATAAAGAATAAATTAAATCAATTCTTCTGTTTGGCAGGAAGTTCTGATCAGTTTCACTTTGAGTGAACAGGAGGAGGAGGAGTTCTTCCTCAGGTGGATATTTTTTGCAGCGCACCCCCCTCCTCCTCCTCCTCCTCGGTATAAAGAGGAGGTGTAGCCGCAGCTGCTTCAGTCCAGAGTTCAGCAGCGGATCTTTTTCTCTCCTTTCTTTTCAGTTTTATTTTTTCTCTCTTTAAACTTTTTAATCTCTTGGACTGATTTATTTTTCTTCATTTTTTTTAAAAACATATTTGAATTTATTTCCTCCTCCAGTTCAGGCGCTCTGTCTGTGGACCCGCTTGGATTTTACGCACTTACTGACCCTCTGGACCCAAACCGACCCGCCATGGCGCGGTTGTTGCTGTCGTGTCTCGCGCTGTTTGTGTCCGCGCAGACGGTGAGTAGCTCAGACAGCACGCGCACAGGAATCCGCCTCACGCGCTCAACTTCACTGTAAAACCTTTATTTTTTATTGAGCTGGTTTCTGGGGACGTTTGGAGACGTGCGCTTTTACGCGCAGCGCGCAGAGCTCCGTTTGCGGTTTTACTTCATTTTCTGCGGGACTTTAAGTTCCTCACATTTTAACATGACGCATGTTTGGAGACCTGACTAGTAGATGATGCAGTGCGGAGAGTGTGGAGTCACTCATTTGATAGAAATATAGAAACATATATTTCTGCACGTGCTGGTTCCAGGTTGTGTTTGAACCCTCCGTGTGTCTGACCCTCCTCTTCCTCCTCTCCCTCCTCTTCCTCCTCTTCCATCAGACCTTCTCCTCCGGGGTCTTCGAGCTGAAGATCGACTCCTTCTCCAGCTCTCGTGGAGTCTGTCGCCACCAGACTCCGGACTGCCAGATTTTTTTCCGTGTGTGCCTCAAACACTCGCAGGACGTGATCAGCCCGGAGCCGCCGTGCACGTACGGGACCGCGCTCACGGAGATCTTCGGCGCCGACTCCAACTCCATCTCCGGGAGCGCGCCCATCAGGGTGCCCTTTCACTTCAAGTGGCCGGTAGGTGACGAAACTCACACTCAAGTTTCCTCAGGACACTTTTTGTTTCTTTCCTGATCATCTAAAGAAATAAACCCTCTGCTCACTGATGGATGCTCTCACTCTTTTCAGGGAACTTTCTCTCTGATCATTGAAGCCTGGAACGCGGAGTCTTCAGGACTCGGGTCTACAGGTAACCCTTTCTCCTGCTCTGCTGCTGCAGTTCTGCGGATTCACCACAAGGCGGCGCTGTTCCTCCTGTCCATGCTGTTTCCTGTCTGCACATTTGATTTTTGAACACATACCATGTTAAATATCTGCAGATATTATTGGATTTTGAGGCAGACAGGAAGTGAGAGATGCTGCCTTGTTTAACATCTCCTCCTCCTCCTCCTCTGGTCCTCCTCCTCCTCCTCCTCTGGTCCTCCTCCTCCTCCTCCTCCCAGAGAACCAGAACAACCTGATCAGTCGCCTGGCGACCCGCCGCAGGCTGACCGTGGGTGAGGACTGGTCCCAGGACGTTCACTTCGGTAACCAGAGCGAGCTTCGCTTCTCCTACCACGTCTTGTGTAATGAGCACTACCATGGAGAGGCCTGCTCCAGCTACTGCCGGCCACGCAACGACACCTTCGGACACTACACCTGCGACGCCGACGGCAATCGCCGCTGCCTGGACGGCTGGAGCGGCGAGTACTGCTCTGATCGTGAGTGTTTGTTTCTTTGACCTTTGACCTTTGAGTGTCTCAAAAACACCAGAATGACCCTTTAAGGCGTCATGCTGCTGCTTCCTCACATAGTTAGTGTGACTGAAAGTGTCTTTATTTGTCCTTTAATGTCCCTGCAGGGTCTGTATAGATTTATTTATGTAGTTTGATTTCTTATTTTAAATCATGTTCAGTCTGTGCTCAGACTGGAGCTTCTTCAGCTTCCAGCAGCAAACATGAGCTGTGAAGTGTGTTTTATTTAGCTGCACTGTGACCTCCTCTCCCTCCTTTTATTCTGTCGTCTCTGGAGGAGGAGGAGGAGGAGGAGGTGTTGGGTTGGGGGGGTGAAGAATAGGACCCATGGCGCTTCATTTTTTTTGTCCGGCGGCCTTGAAATTGTGAAGTCAAGCAGTCGTCAGCGTCAGGATCTTAGAGCTGCTGTTGTTCCCAGTGTGGTGGCTCCTTTTGTTTTGGGCCCAACAGTCGGGGCCCCCGGTCGGGGCCCCTGTCCGGCCCCCGGCGACGCCCCGCTTTAGCAGGGACACGCGCTGCAGCTTAACATGCAGAGACGGCATGTGTTGCTTTTGTTGTTCGACCAGCTGCTGTTCACCATTTAACGGGGGGGGGTGAGGGGGGTTTGTGAGGGACGGCCTCTCATCATCTTCTTCTTCTCCTTCCTCCCATCAGCCATCTGTGCGGCCGGCTGCAGCGAGCTACACGGCTTCTGCGAGTCGCCCGGCGAGTGCGTGTGCCGGCAGGGATGGCAGGGAGAGCGCTGCGACGAGTGCGCCCGACACCCTGGATGTGTGCACGGGACCTGCCTGCAGCCCTGGCAGTGCAACTGCAAGGAGGGCTGGGGGGGGCTGTACTGCGACCAAGGTGGGTGGAGAGGACACCACCCTGGAAACCAGCAGGCTACACCCAAATAAAACACCAGAAAGAATCATCTGAGGAGGTTTAAGAGGCTCATTAATGTGAGCTTCAGGGCTTCAGGATCAGCTCCTCCTGACACAAATTAATATTCATTAACTGAGCTTAATTATATCCTCTAATTATCAATGTTTTCTGACTGTTTTCCCTTTAAGACCTTTAGATGGTTTTCTGCTGCAAGAAAATCACATTTAACAATAATAATAATAATAATAATGATCTGTATATACAGAGAGATGTTTGTCAGACAAATTCACATTGAAATTTTCACACTTTGTTTATTGTTTGTCTGTTAAATATGAGGACAAATTATTTTCACATGTTGTTTTGTAAACAACAATAATATATTTGTAGTTTTTACATGGTTTTCCTGCACAGCTTTAATATCACATTAATTAATAACTCAAACTAACCTGGTGTTGTTTTACTGTCTGAAGGATTATTGTTAGAAGAACTGAAGAGCTATTATATTTGATCACAAAAAGCTGGACAGGAAACTGTAAACAGAAAAAATAAAAACCAGCTTAAAACTGTTAAAAATATTGTTCACATTCTGGTTTCAACATCAACTAATTTAGATTCTATAGTTATATCAGCAGGTTTGACTTTAACGTAAAGGTGTTTATCGTCGGCGTACGAGCGAATCAGAGGAAGCTCTGATTCTTCCTGATCGTGAAAAAAAATCGAACTAATAATCAGCCACGTCTTTATTATTATTACAAAGAAAAACATCACAGATAAATCTGCTCTTTAGCCTTAAAATAAAAGTTTGAGTTCAGAAAGTCTGAATAGAAAGAAAAATGAGTCCATGAGAGCAGAACGACTTTAGATCTTCACATAAAGCTGATCTTCAAAGTTTTTCTCATCACATTTGTTCATTCTGAGAGAATAAAAGAAGAAATCTGAATAGAAATGTGAATGAAACGTTCTCGTTCTTTGTGGTCCAGACCTGAACTACTGCACCAACCACAGGCCCTGTCTGAACGGAGCCTCCTGCACCAACAGCGGTCAGGGCAGCTACACCTGCTCCTGCCCTCCAGGCTTCAGCGGCAAGAACTGTGAGGTGGAGACCAACGAGTGCGACAGCAACCCCTGCAAGAACGGAGGCAGCTGCACAGTAAGATAGACGGAGAGATGGATGGATGGATACGTAGATAGATAGACAGATAGATGGGTGGATAGATAGATGGATAGATAGATAGATGGATAGATAGATAGATGATAGACGGATAGATAGATAGATGATAGACGGATAGATAGATGGATAGATAGATAGATAGATAGATAGATAGATGGATAGATAGATAGATGATAGACGGATATATAGATAGATGATAGACAGATAGATAGATAGATAGATGGATAGATGATAGACGGATATATAGATAGATGATAGACAGACAGATAGATAGATAGATGGATAGATAGACAGATAGATAGATGGGTGGATAGATAGATAGATAGATGGATGCGTAGATAGACAGATAGATACATAGATAGATAGATACGTAGATAGATAGATAGATACGTAGATAGATGGATGGATGGATGGATAAATACGTAGATAGATAGATAGATAGATAGACAGATAGATAGATACGTAGATAGATAGATAGATACGTAGATAGATGGATGGATGGATGGATAAATACGTAGATAGATAGATAGATAGATAGACAGATAGATAGATACATAGATAGATAGATAGATACGTAGATAGATAGATAGATACGTAGATAGATGGATGGATGGATGGATAAATACGTAGATAGATAGATAGATAGATAGACAGATAGATAGATACGTAGATAGATAGATAGATAGATAGATACATAGATAGATAGATAGATACGTAGATAGATAGATAGATACGTAGATAGATGGATGGATGGATGGATAAATACGTAGATAGATAGATAGATACGTAGATAGATAGATAGATACGTAGATAGATAGATAGATAGATTATTCATCTCACGGTCAGTGAGCAGATCTGAACCATCAGGACTCCAGACCTGGTTCCTGGTTCCTGGTTCCTCTCCCTCACCTGCTTCTTCTCGTCCTCCCTTCAGGACCTGGAGAGCGATTATTCGTGCACCTGTCCTCAGGGTTTCTACGGGAAGAACTGTGAGATCAGCGCCATGACCTGCGCTGACGGGCCCTGCTTTAACGGAGGAACCTGCGTGGAAAACGCCGCCGGAGGCTACAGCTGCAGCTGCCCTGCTGGCTTCATGGGCTCCAACTGTGAGAAGAGGATCGACCGGTGCAGCAGCAACCCCTGCGCTAATGGTACGATCCACCCCCGTCACATTAAAAGCACCGTTAGCCTGAGATGACTTCAATGTGAAGTTCATCTGTCTGTCCGGGTCGTCTGCTGCTCGACTGAGATCAAAAGGTGTGATAAGAATCAAAGGAGGCAACAGAAACCTGAACCTGTCGAGCCGTCTCCCTTTATTCTGAAAGGAGAGCAGTTTCCTGTCTCTGTGTAGCAGAAGAGAAAGCATCAGATAGCTGGAATAATCTGCTGCTGCTGGTTTAAAAAAAAGGGATAAAAAGCTGCAGACTTCAGTCCTGTCAGGACGAGTAGAGAGTCTGAGGGGAGGAGGAGAGGGAGGAGAGGAAGGAGGAGGAGGAGAGGGAGGAGGAGAGCAAGGAGGAGAGCAAGGAGGAGAGGGAGGAGGAGAGCAAGGAGGAGAGGGAGGAGGAGGAGAGAGAGGAGAGGGAGGAAAGGAAGGAGGAGGAGAGAGAGGAGAGGGAGAGGGAGGAGGAGTAGAGGAAGGAGGAGGAGAGGAAGGAGGAGGAGGAGAGAGAGGAGAGGAGGAGGGGGAGGAGGAGAGGGAGGAGGAGAGGAAGGAGGAGGAGAGAGGAGGAGGAGAGGGAGGAGAGAGAGGAGAGAGAGGAGAGGAGGAGAGAGAAGGAGGAGAGGAGAGGAGAGGAGAGGGAGGAGGAGAGGGAGAGAAGGGAGAGGGAGGAGAGGAAGGAGGAGGAGGAGAGGGAGGAGGAGGAGAGAGAAGAGAGGGAGGAGAGGGAGAAGAGAGAAGAGGGAGGAGGAGAGCAAGGAGGAGAGGAAGGAGGATGGGAGAGAGGAGAGGAAGGAGGAGGAGGAGAGGAAGGAGGAGGAGGAGAGGGAGGAGGAGAGGGAGGAGAGGGAGAGAAGGGAGAGGGAGGAGAGGAAGGAGGAGGAGGAGAGGAAGGAGGAGGAGAGGAAGGAGGAGGAGGAGAGAGAGGAGAAGAAGGAAGGGGAGGAGAGGGAGGAGGAGGAGAGAAGAGGAAGGAGGAGGAGGAGGAGAGGAAGGAGAAGGAGGAGCAGGAGAGAGAGGAGAGGAAGGAGGAAGAGGAGAGGAAGGAGGAGGAGGAGAGGGAGGAGGAGGAGAGAAGAGGAAGGAGGAGGAGGAGGAGAGGAAGGAGAAGTAGGAGCAGGAGAGAGAGGAGAGGAAGGAGGAGGAGGAGAGGAAGGAGGAGGAGAGAGAGAGGAGAGGAAGGAGGAGGAGAGAGGAGGAGGAGAGAGAGGAGAGAGGGGAGGGAGAAGGAGGAGAGGGAGGAGAAAGAGGAGAGGGAGGAGAGGAAGGAGGAGGAGAGGAAGGAGGAGGAGGAGAGGAAGGAGGAGGAGAGAGAGGAGGAGGAGGAGAGGGAGGAGGAGAGAGAGGAGAAGGAGAGGGAGAAGGAGGAGAGAGAGGAGAGGGAGGAGGAGGAGGAGGAGAGGGAGGAAGAGAAGAAGGAGGAGGAGAGAGGAGAGGGAGGAGGAGGAGAAGAGCTAGGAGGAGGAGAGAGAGGAGAAGAGGGAGGGAAAAGAGGAAGGAGGAGGAAAGGGAGGAGAAGAAAAGCTAGGAGGAGGAGGAGAAGGAGGAGAGGGAGGAAGAGAAGAAGGGGAAGGAGGAGGAAAGGGAGGAGAAGAAAAGCTAGGAGGAGGAGGAGAAGGAGGAGAGGGAGGAAGAGAAGAAGGAGGAGGAGAGAGGAGAGGGAGGAGGAGGAGAAGAGCAAGGAGGAGGAGAAAGAGGAGAAGAGGGAGGGAAAAGAGGAAGGAGGAGGAAAGGGAGGAGAAGAAAAGCTAGGAGGAGGAGGAGAGGGAGGAGGAGGTGATCATAGGTGGAGTTCAGACCTGCTTCATGTTTTTTTTTCCAGCATCTTCAGGATCTTTGTGTTTGTTTCGTCTGAGAGGAAACTGATGTTTGTTTCTGCAGCAGCGGCATGATGAAGGATGTAGATCATTTATTATCACTATTATTATCATTATTATTATTATTATCATCAGCCTGCTGCTGGTCGGACCAATCATTAATCACTAATCATTACTCATTAATGATAGTCAGTTTGAACTTTTCCTCTGCTGGTTGTTGTTGTTGTTGTTTTCGCTCTTTCTTTCCTCCTTCACTTCTTGAGCTCCTGCTGTGATCATTCTTATAATCAGCCTGTTAATCATTAATTCAAGCATTCATCAGTTCATCCAGGGTCATTATTTTTATTTCCTGCTGACGTGATAAAAAGTGACCTTTGAAGAAGCATGATTGATTTGAATTTATAATATTTTACATTCATTCTGAATGAATTTTTGGGGGTTTTTTTTGGAGTGTTTGTTTCAGAGACTCGTCTCCTTCGTCACGTAGCTCCTCTTCTTATCTTCTCATCTTCAAAACAAACAAATGTTCGTCGTAAACAAGCTGGTTTTTTTCACCGTATCCATGGAGACGGTCAGACCTCAGCGTCTGCCGCTCCACCAGGCTGCTCTCGACTCTGGCAGGAAGCCAGCTGGTCTTCAGTCTGGCCCTGGTCCTCATTCTGGTCCTCAGTCTGGTTCTGGTCCTGAGTCTAGTCTTGGTCTTCAGCCTGGTCCTGGTCCTCATTCTGGTCCTGGTCCTCATTCTGGTCCTGGTCCTCAGTCTGGCCCTGGTCCTCAGTCTGGTTCTGGTCCTGAGGCTAGTCTTGGTCTTCAGCCTGGTCCCGATCCTCAGTCTGGGCCCCTGGTGCTTAAATCTGGGGCCAGTCTTTGCTGGTCCAGGTCTAAGAAGCTGCCTGGTTCGATGGCTGAAGTGATTATTAACAGAAATGTGATGTCATATGTGCTCACTCAAAATCTGTCTTTGTTCACTTTGGAAAAGTTTCACTCTGTACAGTTCTCTGTACAGGCTCTGGATTTTTTCCTGGTCCAGGTCCTGACTAGGTTTAAGGTAGTTCTAGGTCAGACTTAAAACAAATATCTGGACTCGTTCCTTCTCGATCTTTCTCTCAGTTTGTTTGATCAAACAGAGTTCAGCTCAGTTTGACTGAAGCGTTTGAAACAGGGATGACAGACAGGATTCAGGACTCAGGATTCAGGACTCCACAGGTTCAGGTTGTGAAATGTTGGAAGAAAAACGTTTGAGCTGAGAGTTTAGAGAGTTCATCAGAGAGGAACCAAGAGGAGGTGTCAGACAGATAACCAGGATCAGGCACCACTCATATCTCTGAATTTTACAGTCCGGGTCTCTGAGGGTCCTGGACCAGTCCTGGACCAGTCCTGGACCAGCCTCCAGTCCTCCCTCAGGTCCTCATTAACCTGCTGCTTATCTTCAATCTGCAGTCATTCCTGCCTCTAAATGAGCCGACGACAGGAAGAAGACGAAAGTTCAGCTGCCAAATAAAGAGCTGTTTGTTTTTCAGAGAGTGAAGAAGAGTTTGAACCTGACAGGAAGTTCAGTCTGTAGTTTGATTCCAGCTAAAGTGAGAATAAGGTCTGCTCTCTCAGGATGTTTCTAGTCTTTTCTGTCTTCTCATGAACTCCTCATTTCAAAAACCTGAGGAACAGCAGAGTTACAGTTTATTAACTCTCCTGAGACTCTGGAGTCCCTCAAGGCTCCATCCTGGCTCCTCTGTTGTTGTTGTTGTTTAGTTTATTCACAGTAAACATCAGATTAATTTGAACTGGATTCTCTCAGTAAAGGCCAATTCATACTCAGACGGACTGTCCGCTCCGCTCAGAGCTTTCATAGTCGAGCGTAGTTGAGCACTGTTTTGCTGTCAAACTGCCATGAATCAGATGATCGGTGTCACATTTAATGCGGCTCGGTGTGAAAAACATGCCGAGCAGTGTTTTATGTGACACCAGCGTGGAGCAGAATCCATGTGGACGTAAAATTTGAGCTTTGCACGCACGGACCTTGCGGACGTCCGCTTTGAGTACGCGTGGACCGCCGAGTCCGTTTTACGTCTGTTCCGCCCGAGTATGGATTGGCCTGAACTCTGCTCTGAACATCCCCGAATATCCTCAGCAGCTCATTTCTTCTCCAGATCTGGAACAGTTTAACACAACATTTCTATCTGAACAAAACTTTTTTTTTTTTTTTAAATCATTCATTTATTTATTTCAATTGAGCTCTTAACTCATTGTCAGCTGTTTTGTAAAACAGAAAGTGCCTTGATCCAGCATTTTGAGTCATATTTCTAGACTCACAGAATATTTTGTACTATGTCTCTGAAAACACTAAATAGCTCAAATGAAAGAAGAGACTCTCTATTTCATCATGAAAAAAATGTTTGTTTTTACCTTGTTCCATTCTTGTTTTATCAGAGGTAGAGTAGAGGACACTTTCACCAAAATCACCACTTTTTCTCCAGATTCTGTTTTGCTCTCTAATCTCGATAGTCTCCACTTCCTGTTTTGATCTCTGTGGTGTAAACCGTCTCTTTATGCTCTGACTACATCTCCCAGAAGCCCCAATATTACTCACAGGCTATGTGAGTGCCTGCTGCTGAAAAAACACTTTGACATATAAATACGTCTATGGCACTCAAAGAGTTAATATGATGAATATTGTCTCATTTCTATTGTACTTCATAGATCTTGCACAGTAGATCCTCACGAATCTCTTGCTTGTATTGAACTTCTCGTATTGTCGTCTTAAACCTCAGTATTTTAACTGAATCTTCCGTCTCTTCCTCCCTGTCGAACTTCAGTATTTTAACCGAATCTTCGGTCTCTTCCTCCCTGTCGAACTTCAGTATTTTAACCGAATCTTCGGTCTCTTCCTCCCTGTCGAACTTCAGTATTTTAACCGAATCTTCGGTCTCTTCCTCCCTGTCGAACTTCAGCATTTTAACCGAATCTTCGGTCTCTTCCTCCGTGTCGAACTTCAGCATTTTAACCGAATCTTCGGTCTCTTCCTCCGTGTCGAACTTCAGCATTTTAACCGAATCTTCGGTCTCTTCCTCCCTGTCGAACTTCAGCATTTTAACGGAATCTTCGGTCTCTTCCTCCGTGTCGAACTTCAGCATTTTAACGGAATCTTCGGTCTCTTCCTCCGTGTCGAACTTCAGTATTTTAACCGAATCTTCGGTGTCGTCCTCCGTGTGGAACTTCAGCATTTTAACCGAATCTTCGGGCTCGTCCTCCGTGTCGAACTTCAGCATTTTAACCGAATCTTCGGTCTCTTCCTCCGTGTCGAACTTCAGCATTTTAACCGAATCTTCGGTGTCGTCCTCCGTGTCGAACTTCAGCATTTTAACCGAATCTTCGGGCTCGTCCTCCGTGTCGAACTTCAGCATTTTAACCGAAACTTCGGTCTCTTCCTCCGTGTGGAACTTCAGCATTTTAACCGAATCTTCGGTCTCTTCCTCCCTGTCGAACTTCAGCATTTTAACCGAATCTTCGGTCTCTTCCTCCCTGTCGAACTTCAGCATTTTAACCGAATCTTCGGTCTCTTCCTCCCTGTAGACATTCAGCATTTTAACCGAATCTTCGGTCTCTTCTTCCGTGTCGAACTTCAGCATTTTAACCGAATCTTCGGTCTCTTCTTCCGTGTCGAACTTCAGCATTTTAACCGAATCTTCGGTCTCTTCCTCCCTGTCGAACTTCAGCATTTTAACCGAATCTTCAGTCTCTTCCTCCCTGTCGAACTTCAGCATTTTAACCGAATCTTCGGTCTCTTCCTCCCTGTAGACGTTCAGCATTTTAACCGAATCTTCGGTCTCTTCCTCCCTGTAGACGTTCAGTATTTTAACCGAACCTTCGGTCTCTTCCTCCCTGTAGACGTTCAGTATTTTAACCGAACCTTCGGTCTCTTCCTCCCTGTAGACGTTCAGTATTTTAACCGAATCTTCGGTCTCTTCCTCCCTGTAGACGTTCAGTATTTTAACCGAAACTTCGGTCTCTTCCTCCCTGTAGACGTTCAGTATTTTAACCGAAACTTCGGTCTCTTCCTCCCTGTAGACGTTCAGTATTTTAACCGAAACTTCGGTCTCTTCCTCCCTGTAGACGTTCAGTATTTTAACCGAAACTTCGGTCTCTTCCTCCCTGTAGACATTCAGTATTTTAACCAAACCTTCGGTCTCTTCCTCCCTGTAGACGTTCAGTATTTTAACCGAACCTTCGGTCTCTTCCTCCCTGTAGACATTCAGTATTTTAACCAAACCTTCGGTCTCTTCCTCCCTGTAGACATTCAGTATTTTAACCAAACCTTCGGTCTCTTCCTCCCTGTAGACGTTCAGTATTTTAACCGAATCTTCGGTCTCTTCCTCCCTGTAGACGTTCAGTATTTTAACCGAAACTTCGGTCTCTTCCTCCCTGTAGACATTCAGTATTTTAACCGAAACTTCGGTCTCTTCCTCCCTGTAGACATTCAGTATTTTAACCGAAACTTCGGTTTCTTCCTCCCTGTAGACATTCAGTATTTTAACCGAACCTTTGGTCTCTTCCTCCCTGTTGAACTTCAGTATTTTAACCAAACCTTCGGTCTCTTCCTCCCTGCAGGCGCTCAATGTTTGGACCTTGGTAAACGCTTCATGTGTCGCTGTCGTCCTGGCTTCAGCGGCGCTCTCTGTGACACCAACATCGATGACTGTGCAGGAAACCCCTGCCGTAACGCCGGTACCTGCGTGGACGGCGTCAACGACTTCACGTGTACATGCACGCTGGGCTTCACCAGTAAGGACTGCTCGGTGCGCACCAGCCCCTGCGACCACTTCCCCTGCGACAATGGCGGCCGGTGTTTCACCCACTTCACCGGTCCGGTGTGCCAGTGTCCGGCAGGCTTCATGGGCGCTCGCTGTGAATATTCCGTCACCAAGTCGACAACAAACTCGCCAGGGGATGACGTCCCGCCGGCTCTGATCGCTGCCATCGCCCTCGGCCTGGTGACCTTGACACTGCTGGTCATCGGCGCCGTCCACATCCTGCGGCAGCTCCGCCGGGGCAGGAGGCTGATGTCCATCACCACGGCGGTGAAGAACGACCTGGAGACGGTGAACAACCGGAGCGCCGTGATCGGCGGCGGCGGCGGTCCCTTTAACGGGAGCTTACCTGGGGCTCCTCTCAGAGAGAAGGAGGCCTTCCTCCTCCCTGGAGGACAAGTGAAGGTGTCCAACAAGGACGCAGCGCTGGTGGAGAACGGAGACAACATCTTTAAAAACAAGATGGTGGACTGTAACCTGAGGAAGGATGAGCAGCACCTGACCAGGAACAAGTTTGACCTGTAAGGACCTGACGGGTTGATGCTTTCTGTCCTCTCTGATCTAATCACCTTCACTTCCTGTCAGATCCATGTGTCCTCAGCACCAACCTTCTCTCTCTCTCTCTCTCTCTCTCTCTGTCTTTGACCAACAGGAAGAAGAGTGACTCGTCCTTCATGGACAGTTTGTATCATCCAGTGTTCATCATCCCAGAGCAGATGGAGCAGTGTGTGTTCGCTACCGAGGTGAGGACTCCACCAATCTGCTTTTATTCATGAGTTGGTCTTATTTTGAAAGGGCTTAACGAGTGAAGTGAGTTTTATGAGGATAGATTTAACATGCATTTAGAGCTTTTTTTAATCAAAAAAATGAAGTATATCTGCAGCTTTAGCCTCCCGTTTTTCAAAACTTCAACTTCATTCAAAGAGCACCGTAAAAACCAGGTTTCCTAAAATGTGCCGAATTTAATCACTGAGATGTTGATGTTAAATATTTCAGCATATAAAAAACATCATTGATAAATAACACAAACAGCTCTTCTGTTTATTTATGAAGTTAAGAGGAAACTGTCTGCTAATATTGGCGTGATAACTAATTATTATTAACAACATATTTTGTGTTTTATTGAGGGTGAACAGGTGTTTGAACACAGACCCTGAAACTAATATTCGAAGGTCGCTTTCACACTGTCCTCCTTTGGTCCGCTTTAAATGGACCAGAGTTTGTTTCCTCAGATAGTCCGCTTTTTTTAGGGCAGGTGTGAAAGTTCATACGAACTCTGGTGCGGACCAAACAAACGAACTCTGGTCCGCTTGAAAACGGGGGTCTCTGTTTGTTTGCTAGTGAACCCAAAGCTCACCGGACCAAACACAGGACCAAATGTACGTAGTGCATGTACAGCAAGTACAGACCACAACAAACAACGAGTGACCACCGTTAGCAGTTAGCTAGCTTAGCTCAATCGTCTGAACAACATAACCAATAAATTCACATTTTGATGTATTTGAATAAAATCGATCACGAAATCGAAACTATGTGCTGATGTGTTGTCACGTTATATTGTCAAATTTAGAAAATGAACGTCCTCAATCCCTGATGAACTACGTTAGCATTAGTGACGGTTGTGTTCACTAGTTTGTAGGTAGACAATGTTAACGTAGCATTCCCTCAAAACGAAGCACAATACAAGATTGCCAGTCCAGCCTGTTTGCAGTCTGTGAGGTTACATAGCTGACTGTTGACGCTCAGAAAGTTTGGTGCGGATCAGGAATTGCAGTGTGAAAGCAGAACCGAACCAAGTGATAAATGCAACAATGTTGCAACTTTCAGCCCCCCAAACGAGCCGAGTCCGCTTGGTTAGGAGTGCTGCTAAATTATTTTATGTCTCAATATTTCAAGAATCAGCTCTAAATGAAAGTAACAGATGCAAATTTAAAAAAAAAAAGTATATCAGTGTTTAACTTCATTTTACTTTTAGAAATGAAGTGAGTTTGAGTGAAAGAGTAGCTGCAAAAAAATCCAATAAATTCAACAGTTTGAAATAAACTCTTCTGATCGATATGATGAGGAGTGACGGTTTCTTTTCATGATAAAATTCTGTTTTTAGAGCCTGTTGTTAGCCTGTTCTGTTTTTAGAGTGTCAAGCATGTTTTTTTTCCAACTAATCGTCCTGTTGTATAAATAACAGCACGTTTGAGTTTAACTATAAAAAAAAAATTCATCCAATACGCCGACGACTAACCTCTGTACCTTCGTCTGTTTTCAGGTATAACCACCAGTTTTCAGACCTTTTACTCTGAAGGGCTGAACTGTTTCCTGTCCAGGACAGAGGATCCGACACACATTATTTAATTTTATATTTATTACTGCTGCTCAAAGAAAAAAAAATCAAGAAAGGACTTGAATATATCTGCTTCAATATTCACAATGATCGGATGATAAAGACTCTGAAAAGAAAGAAAGAAGAGCAGGAGGAGGAGGAGAGGAAAAGTTTGCACTATTTATCTTTTTATACTTTAAATCTTAATATAATATTTCTGTCTGTATATCGGATTTATTTTCTTCTGATGAACGAGAGGACGTTAAGAATCAGAGCCGTCCACCAATCGGATCGGTGCCTTAGCTGTGCTCCCTAATCGCCGTGGCAACCATCTCCTCCTCAGTCCTGCAGTATCAATCAAATCATCAGAGGAGGGTCTGCTGCGCTTTTATTTTGAAGGTCAAACAAAATGAACTTTTTACCTTCTGGAAGCTGAACTGGACAGTTTGTGACTCCGTCCCTTTTATTTTTTTGTTTTTGTTTTTTGTTTTCTTGTCTCTGAATGTGAAGCATCACATCGTTAGGAGAAGATGTGCAGCCTCACAGTCACATCCAGGTTTTCTTTCTTCTCGTTGATCTCGGTGTTTTTAGAGATTATATCTGACTGATGTCTCTCAGGTGAATCAGGGAGAGTTCCTTCCTTCCTTCTCTGATCAACAACCAGCTGGTTTCTACGGTTTCACTTTATGAACAAATGATCTTATTTTTAAGACAAAGTAAAGGAAACGTCTGACTGGATTCATCCCATCATTTTCCCCTCCGTCTTCCTGTGAAAAACAAGCTTCGCTAATTTTTATTTTTCTATGAATCAGAAAGCAGAAAAAGCTGAACTTCTTCTTTCAGCGGGAAAACAGTTTTTATACTTTCATATTCAACAAAAGGAAAAAGTTTTACAGTGAAGGAGAGTTTTTGTTGACTTCCTTCTTTTAATTCATTTGATACCAAAAATCTGTGTTGTTCCTGTCCAGTCCGTCTCTCTTCATTAATTTAAGAAATCTATGCAATGTGTACAGAAGATAGGTCCTATTTAATTTAGCCTTTTTGTAAATAATCGTGTATTTATGAAAGAGAATTGTGTATATATACATATGTCTTATGTGAATGTGCCTAATGTCTCCGTCAGAATCAAGAAATATATTTTTTCATAAATAAATTAGAAAAATAATGTTGTTTTTGTTGTGATTCACGGTTATTCTCCTCCCAACAAACCATGAAATATCCTGATATGAGAAAGGAACAAATATTTTCTATTTCAGGACAAATTCATAATTTAATTTTCTTTAGCGATGAGTCTCTGATTGGTCGATTTGATGTGACATCACAATAAGTATTTATATAGTATGTATTAGTGTAATATTTGTTATTTATACTGTACATTTTAAAAGGATCATATTAGTATAAAACACTGAGTGGTGTCAACTTCAGACACATCTTGGTTTTTATTTTTTTTAAATTTATTTATTTATTATTATTATAAATTATTATTATTATTTTTATTTATTTTGTATCATCTTTGAGTATTTTTGACTTATAATTTCAGGCCACTTTCGCTCCAAAACAGCCTGACTTGGTGTCAATGTGGCTCTTCAGAGGAAAGAAAACAGTCCTTATTCCCAAAATATCAAAGTATTCCTTTCAAATGTGAACATATTTCCTTTAGCACTGAGTGATTTTTCCAAACACAAATCAATCCTGTCTAATAATCTAATTATTATGGTGAGTAATAAAACGTGTAGCAAGACATTTAAAACAACCTCAGCTGAGCAAAGTGAAATTATTAGATATAATAATAATAATAGAATATGGGCTAAGATAAGAGGGAAGCGTAAAAGAATAAACATGATAAAATGAGTGACATAGAAAAGTGTAAAACAAAGAGATCCTGGAAGAAGACGCAGCAGCAGCGCTGACGTCATTTATGCTAAAATGCTAATATTTATTCCTGTGTAAATAATCTGATTGAGTCCAGAACAAAACTTCCTGATGCACAGCTGTTCAGCAGATGTTCATCAGAGACCAGTCCAGCACGTTTACTGCACAGAAAAACCCAAAATCCTGATCCTGACACTCTGATCACTGAAGTAATAATTAGGTAAACAATTACCTTTTTTTTATTTTTTAGTGTCATTTAATTTTATTTATTAGTTTTATCATGATTTTTTGCCTTTTTGACTTATTTATGTTTTTTGACTTTTGGTGCATTTTGCTGATCACACTTTTGTATATAAGCAAGACTTGTAATATTTTATTTGTATTTTCTTTTTTTTAATTTCCATTCATTTATTTGTACACATTTTTCATGAGTCGATTTACCTCTGTGTTAACGAGGATTGATCACATTAACGTGCTAATTTTGACAGCCCTTATTTATTCATCTATTCATTGGTTTGTGTTTTGGACTTGTAGAGTATGAGGAGTGTTTTTACATCGAGGTGGTGGTAGCACTAGTAGTACTGGTGGTAGGAGGAGGAGGAAGTATTTACTTTTTTCGCTGTTTATTCAGTGTGAGGTGAAGTGAAAGTGAGAGAAGAAAAGAAGGAGTGAGCTCACCTGTCGTCACTCCATCAGCGTCCTGACCTCTGACCTCTGACCTCACAGTGATGTGTGTGCGTGAGAAAGTTGTGAGGAGGAAACAGGAACAGGAAGAAATGAAAGACGAGGGCATGAATCAAGTCTCCACTTCCTGCTCAAGACATAAACATGAACACCAGGAAGTGGGATGGTGGAACTACCAAAATAAAGTGTGAGTGGTGGCAAAGAGAGGACCCTTCTGTGTGACCCTGAAAGGTCAAAGGTCGCCCACGGAGGAAACAAGCAACAGAAATAGAGACAGACAGGAGAGTTTGGCCTCTTTTACTCTGAAAATGCAGCAGGTTTCCTGTTGAGGTGTTTTAATCCAGTCTGATATTCAGGTACTTTTACTGCAGTAAAAGTACAAATACCTCTAAAAATACTCCATTACTATGTCCTGAATTCAGCTCATTACTTTGTGTCGTCAAAGTCAAAGCAGTAAAAGTACTCCTTCTCTCCTCTCCTCTCCTCCTCCTCCTCTTCTTCTTCTCCTCTTCTTCTTCTCCTCTCCTCTCCTCCTCTCCTCTTCTTCTCCTCTCCTCTTCTCCTCCTCCTCCTCTTCTTCTCCTCTCCTCTTCCTCTTCTTCTCCTCTCCTCTTTCTCTTCTTCTTCTCCTCTTCTTCTTCTACTCTTCTTCTTCTCTCTTCTCCTCCTCCTCCTCCTCTTCTTCTCCTCTTCTTCTTCTACTCTTCTTCTTCTCTCTTCTCCTCCTCCTCTTCTTTTTCTCCTCTTCTTCTCCTCTCCTCTCCTCCTCTTCTTCTCCTCTCCTCTCCTCTTCTTCCTCTTCTTCTTCTCCGCTCCTATCCTCCTCCTCCTCCTCTTCTCCTCCTCTCCTCTCCTCCTCCTTCTCCTCTTCTTCTTCTCCTCTTCTTCTCCTCCTCTCCTCCTCCTCCTCCTCCTTACATCCGTCTAGACTTGACCTTTGACCTCTCTTGTCGTGGGAACTTCTTCAGGATGAGTTGCCGTGACGACAGGAGGACATTACCAAGGCGATGATGAGTCTAACAGAACCTCCACACCTGTCAGCCCCCCCGAACCTTTCAGAATAAAAGCCTCCAGAGAACATCATGACTCAAACTGTTCTCTCACCTTTTAATCAGATGCTTCATTTAAATATTAAATGAGCGTAAATTTCATAAAAAATGTCTTGAATAAGATAAAACTGAGAGTTTAAAGACAGGAGGAATCCCTCCTCCTCCTCTCTGTAACTGGACTCTGCTGCAGGAGAAATTTACAACCAGGAACAGAAAGAAAGAAAGATAATAGTATTTATACTGTGGAAGTATTTAGTAGTATTTATACTGTGGAAGTATTTAGTAGTATTTATACTGTGGAAGTATTTAGCAGTATTTATACTGTGGAAGTATTTAGTAGTATTTATACTGTGGAAGAATTTAGCAGTATTTATACTGTGGAAGTATTTAGCAGTATTTACACTGTGGGAGTATTTAGTAGTATTTACACTGTGGGAGTATTTAGCAGTATTTATACTGTGGAAGTATTTAGTAGTGTTTACACTGTGGGAGTATTTAGCAGTATTTATACTGTGGAAGTATTTAGCAGTATTTATACTGTGGAAGTATTTAGTAGTATTTATACTGTGGAAGAATTTAGCGGTATTTACACTGTGGAAGTATTTAGCGGTATTTATACTGTGGGAGTATTTAGCGGTATTTATACTGTGGAAGTATTTAGCGGTATTTATACTGTGGAAGTATTTAGCGGTATTTACACTGTGGAAGTATTTAGCGGTATTTATACTGTGGAAGTATTTAGCGGTATTTATACCGTGGGAGTATTTAGCGGTATTTACACCGTGGGAGTATTTAGCGGTATTTATACCGTGGAAGTATTTAGCAGTATTTACACCGTGGAAGTATTTAGCAGTATTTATACTGTGGAAGTATTTAGTAGTATTTACACCGTGGGAGTATTTAGTAGTATTTACACCGTGGGAGTATTTAGCAGTATTTATACTGTGGAAGTATTTAGTAGTATTTACACTGTGGGAGTATTTAGCAGTATTTATACTGTGGAAGTATTTAGTAGTATTTACACTGTGGGAGTATTTAGTAGTATTTACACTGTGGGAGTATTTAGTAGTATTTATACTGTGGAAGTATTTAGTAGTATTTACACTGTGGGAGTATTTAGCAGTATTTATACTGTGGGAGTATTTAGTAGTATTTACACTGTGGGAGTATTTAGTAGTATTTATACTGTGGAAGTATTTAGCAGTATTTATACTGTGGAAGTATTTAGTAGTATTTATACTGTGGAAGTATTTAGCAGTATTTATACTGTGGAAGTATTTAGTAGTATTTATACTGTGGAAGTATTTAGTAGTATTTATACTGTGGAAGAATTTAGTAGTGTTTACACTGTGGGAGTATTTAGTAGTATTTATACTGTGGAAGTATTTAGCAGTATTTATACTGTGGAAGTATTTAGTAGTATTTATACTGTGGAAGTATTTAGCAGTATTTATACTGTGGAAGTATTTAGTAGTATTTATACTGTGGAAGTATTTAGCAGTATTTACACTGTGGGAGTATTTAGTAGTATTTACACTGTGGAAGTATTTAGCAGTATTTATACTGTGGAAGTATTTAGTAGTATTTATACTGTGGGAGTATTTAGTAGTATTTATACTGTGGGAGTATTTAGCAGTATTTACACTGTGGGAGTATTTAGTAGTATTTATACTGTGGAAGTATTTAGCAGTATTTATACTGTGGAAGTATTTAGTAGTATTTACACTGTGGGAGTATTTAGTAGTATTTATACTGTGGAAGTATTTAGTAGTGTTTATACTGTGGGAGTATTTAGCAGTATTTATACTGTGGAAGTATTTAGCAGTATTTATACTGTGGAAGTATTTAGTAGTATTTATACTGTGGAAGTATTTAGTAGTATTTACACTGTGGAAGTATTTAGCAGTATTTATACTGTGGAAGTATTTAGTAGTGTTTATACTGTGGGAGTATTTAGTAGTGTTTATACTGTGGGAGTATTTAGCAGTATTTATACTGTGGGAGTATTTAGTAGTATTTACACTGTGGAAGTATTTAGCAGTATTTATACTGTGGAAGTATTTAGTAGTATTTACACTGTGGAAGTATTTAGCAGTATTTATACTGTGGAAGTATTTAGTAGTGTTTATACTGTGGGAGTATTTAGCAGTATTTATACTGTGGAAGTATCTAAAGTATCTAAACTCACAGGCAACATAATGAAACTGAACTTTTCCTTCTTCCCTCCCTCCTTCAGGCTGTAGAGCAGCACCTCGTTGGTTTAATGTCACTGTTGTTGTTGTTGTTGTTGTTGTTGTTGACCAGCTCACTGACTGCTCACTTGTTGTTTTATTGATCTTTTATCTCGTTCACCATCAGAACAGTTTCAGCACTCAGTGTTAAATGTTTGTCTGACCTGATTTATGGACGCTGTTGTTTGTTGTTTTGTTGAAGGAATGCCTCGGGAACGCGGCGGGAAGCGGCAGGAAGCAGCTGTTTGCGTCCGTCAGTCTCCACTTATAATAATGATTTTTCATCTCGTGTCGCTGCAGCGTTTTATTTTGTTAATTCAGCTTTTGGTTTCCAGGAATTAGAGCTCAGCAGAACCACAGGAAGCTGCTCCTCCTCCACCTCCTCTGATAACCTCTCACCTGCACGCCAGCGCTAACGGCTAACGGCTAGCTGCCACATGACCACGATGGATGAGCAAACGTGTCAAAGGTGTGTGGGAGAGTCCACAGGAAGTTTAGTTCATTCTTCTTCTTCCTGCTGCTGCTGAAACGGCCTCAGCCACTTTATCATTTCTGACATTTATTGTTTTGATAAAGAAAATTTAAAATATCTTTCCAGTAATTTATTTACAACATAGTAAACAATATTAAAAGCATTTACACAACAAATGTATGCTTTAAAACGGCATTATATTTCCACATGTCTGTATCGATTAAATCATCTGCATAAAGTCAATAATCCATAAATCTACAGCTCCTGTTGACCATGAATGTCCTTATTAAAGCAACACATGAATGGATTTGATTCTTACTGTATTAAATTAATTTCCTCCTATTAAAATCCACAGCAGCAGTTACAAACATTTAACATTTTTAATATATTAACTATAAGATTATGTTCAGAGACTGTCTGTATTTTTATACGTTTTGTTCTTTTGCTGATGTTAATGATTACTCTTTATATATATATATCTATATATATATGTATATATATATATATATATATATATATATATATATATATATATATATATATATATATATATATATATTAATAGTGTGCATCCAGTTTCTAATGTCATCTTTCAGTATCAAACAAACGAACAAATGACTGAATGTATTTTTATATTATAAAAATGAATATATTAAAAAAAAAAAAAAAAGTCCAAACCACCAACTGTTTGTTTGGTTGTTTTTTTTTTCTCAGTTTCTACCTGCATTTGAATGCATCACCTGGAGTCCTGGAAGCTGATTGGCTGCCTGCGGTCAGGTGTGTTAAAGGTCAGCTGATCCTCAGGAGCCATGTTTGATTGTTGCAGGATGGTTCGACCAGTTTGACCAGTTTGACCAGTTCAAGGTAAGAAGGAAGCCGCATCAGTCTCCTGCTGTAAATACTGATCAGTCAGATTATTGATTATTTGCTCCCTGTGGAGATCAAACCAGCTGGAAATGTTTCGACAGAAATTCCTGTCATGCATTCAGTCAGAGCTGATCTATTGATCTATTGATCTATTGATCAGTTGATCAGTTCATCGTTGATTTGTGTCGTTTCTTATCAAAGTGTCTGAGCTTCACTTCCTAAAAGTTTCCTGTCGGTTTAAATCTGTTGCTCGATCAAGAGGACGACTGCAGAGCTGCAACCATCAATTAGCTGTCAACTCTGTCGATAATCAATTAATCGATCTGACTCCTATTTTAGAGGGTAGAAGTCTGAAGTCTCTGATCTGAACATGATATTTCTGTCCTCTTTGACACCAAACTGAAGCTTTCTGTCACAGATTAAAGACATGGTAAAGAAAGTCTTAAAATGAGTTTGAATGGTTTTATCAGAAAACAAACGTTTGTTTACCTTTTTATTGTTGTTGTTTTTTTTTAATGACTCATCTTGTCAGTAAACTGCAGTTCTCCTGCTTTGGTTCATCTCTTCCTCTCGATCAAACTTATTAACTGTTGATTTCTTCACGTCTGAATCGTTGAACTTTGAAAGCTGAAGTTTCAGACTTTCTCAATCAGCCTTCAGGTGTTTCCTGCTGTTTTTTAATGTTTCTCTGCTCATAAACAGGAAGTAGAAATAACCCTGGTGGAGCTCACCTCTGACCTGTCAGGATGAGCGATCGCTCTGCGTTTCTTTTGTTTTCTGCTCGTCGTCCTTCGTTCTGTTTGTGCAGCACGGCTGATTTCTGCTGAAGCCTCTGAATGACGTCCGTCAGTGAACGAGTCATTTCTACAGAGCTATTGATCAAGCTATTGATCAGCGATCCCTCAGCTCAGGACCTCTTTCCTAAACCTAAAGAATAAAAATGTTTCAATATTAATCATACTAGTACAGAGAAAATGATCGATATTTGTCGTCCTAATGGAAGGCAAGAAGAAACTATATTTTCCTTTTGTCTATAAACTGACAGAAAACAGTGGAACGTCACTTTCATAAAGCATATAGTGCATTGTTTATACTCTCTATTGAAGGAGAACTGAAACTTGTCATATGTGATGCTGGAATCAGCTGTTTACTTGATAAACAATTACTTTTCTTTTCATCTAAACCGATATAATAAAACCAGGAGCCATCCAAGAACAGTTAAAAAGAAATCAAGTTATTAAAGTCAACAAATGAGTTGATGCAAGGAACTTTTATTCTGCACCAAACTCCATTTAGAAAACCTCTAATTATCTCACAGTGGGCCCTGATGGTCTTCCTGGATCAGTCCTGGTCCTGGTTCTCCTGTGCCTCCCTTCCCTCTGTTGTACCAACAGTACGGCCTGGTTTCCCAGCAGCGTGGTGGGAGGGGTGGAGATGTGGAGGAGGCATGAAGAGGTATGTGGAGGAGGCATGTGCTGCAGTAAAATGACACGTTTTCTAAATGGAGTTCGGTGCAGAATCAGCACAGAATGAAAGCTCCTGTCAGAGGTTTGGTCCATCGTAAGCAGAACTGGAGTGGCTACTCCACAAAAAGTAATAGATTACACATTACTAGTTACTTTTTGAAAGCATAATGCCTTTCCTGCTGAAAGTGCTGATTTTCCACTTCTTCACCGTCTCATTGTGTTCTCTGAAGTCTTCATATTTCCATCTTCTAAAGAAATAAAAGAACGGCTCCACTAATCCATCAGTTGTTGTGCTTGTCATAATAATAAAGGAGGTCACGCAGAGCTGCTGCTGATGATCAGTAAGTCGGTCAGTTTCTAATAATGTGTCTCAAATCAACTTTGGTAGTTCATAGAGTCCAAATGAATCCAGCTGAAATAAAATGCATCTTTGTTGTTTTGTGGCAATAAAAGGCAGTTTATACGTGAAACACAATAAAATATGAAAATAGAATAATAATATAATAAAATAGAATGGAAAATATAATTAAAAAATATAATAAGAGCAGGACACAAAATGGAACAGAAATAGAATAAAAAATATTCAGTTAGATCTAGATCAATGGATTTCTGCTGATCAGCTGGACCAGGGTCATGTGACTGACCACAGTAAATCAGTAAATAGCGGTCACACTCTAACAGGAAGTTCAGGCGTTGTGTTGCAGAGGTTTCGATGAAACCAGCAGCTGACAGAAACCAGGACTTTTTAATTTTTGACTTTTTCACAATAAGAGCGTGTTTCCTGCCAGAGAAGCTCAGTGAGTCATGAGCAGAAGACTTCCTGTTTGTTTGTTCTGGATGCTTCTGCTGGCGATTCCATGATTAGGAAAGTTTATTTTGGCGGGGTCGTCAAGCATTCAGGTGTTGTTTGAGCCCGTCGTGTTATTTTAGAGTCACGGAAGGATTCAGTCTTTTATTCTGATGGTGTCACACAGGGACAGTTCCTGTCATAAAAAGACTTTTCCCTGAGTTTTAAAAGTCATTTTATTTGGTGTTTCTTTTAGAAAACGTTGTGTTCGTTGCCAGAAGTTTTTTCTGCAGAATGAGGAAAGACAGGAAGTGAGTCATTGATGCTTTTGTTCAATATTTACATCCAGAAAGTCAAACTGAACCAGATTCATCATCAAGTTACTGCAAACACCTTGTTTATGTTTATGGAAACACTTTCTGCTTCCTGGTCACTGATTCAAACTCCTCGTTATCTTCACATTTTTTTCTATTTATTCTGACAATTTTTTTCTATTTATTCTGACACATTTTTTTCTCTTTATTCTGACAATTTTTTTCTATTTATTATGACAATTTTTTTTCTATTTATTCTGATAATTTTTTTCTATTTATTCTGACAATTTTTTTCTGTTTATTATGACAATTTTTTTCTATTTATTCTGACACATTTTTCTATTCATTCTGACACATTTTTTTCTATTTATTCTGACACATTTTTTTCTATTTATTCTGACACATTTTTCTATTCATTCTGACACATTTTTTTCTATTTATTCTGACACATTTTTCTATTCATTCTGACACATTTTTTTCTATTTATTCTGACACATTTTTCTATTCATTCTGACACATTTTTTTCTATTTATTCTGACACATTTTTTTCTATTTATTCTGACACATTTTTCTATTTATTCTGACACATTTTTTTCTATTTATTCTGACACATTTTTCTATTCATTCTGACACATTTTTTTCTATTTATTCTGACACATTTTTCTATTCATTCTGACACATTTTTTTCTATTTATTCTGACACATTTTTTCTATTCATTCTGACACATTTTTTTCTATTTATTCTGACACATTTTTTCTGTTTATTCTGATAATTTTTTTCTATTTATTCTGACACATTTTTCTATTCATTCTGACACATTTTTTTCTATTTATTCTGACACATTTTTCTATTCATTCTGACACATTTTTTTCTATTTATTCTGACACATTTTTCTATTCATTCTGACACATTTTTTTCTATTTATTCTGACACATTTTTTCTATTCATTCTGACACATTTTTTTGTATTTATTATGACAATTTTTTTCTTTTTATTCTGATAATTTTTTAATATTTATTCTGAAACATTTTTTCTATTTATTCTGACACATTTTTTTCTATTTATTCTGACACATTTTTTCTATTTATTCTGACACATTTTTTTCTATTTATTCTGACACATTTTTTCTATTTATTCTGACACATTTTTTCTGTTTATTCTGATAATTTTTTTCTATTTATTCTGACACATTTTTTCTGTTTATTCTGATAATTTTTTTCTATTTATTCTGACACATTTTTTCTATTTATTCTGACACATTTTTTTCTATTTATTCTGACACATTTTTTCTATTTATTCTGATAATTTTGTTCTATTTATTCTGACACATTTTTTCTGTTTATTCTGATAATTTTTTTCTGTTTATTCTGACACATTTTTCTATTTATTCTGACACATTTTTCTATTTATTCTGACACATTTTTTCTGTTTATTCTGATAATTTTTTTCTATTCATTCTGACACATTTTTCTATTCATTCTGACACATTTTTCTATTTATTGTGACACATTTTCTGTTTATTCTGACATTTTTCGCTCTATGCTGACAAACAGAAATGAGAGTTGAACATATCTCCTGTGTTCCAGGTGGTGTTTGGATCTCGACAGTGGATGTTGTCATGTTTGAGCCTCCAGCAGGAATCATTTCTAACTAAAAACAGCAGCGACTGACTTCAGGACTTTTCTGCACAGCTGCTGTGATTTATTCCGTTATGACACCATTTTCCTTTTGCTCTTGCAAAATGCACCAGACTGCTGTTTTAGGATTAGAACACAAAGTCCTGTGGTTGCATTCAGCAGTATTTCAGGACTGGAGAGGAAGAGGCAGCCTATATTTCCTGTTTAGTCACATCGTGGATGTGTTGAGGCAGGTTGGTCAGAATCAGAAGGAAGTTTCAGTTTAATCTTTTTTCTTTTTTTCTTCTAATCTTCAGACAGAGTCTTTGAATCGTTCATATCTGATCCACGTCAGCAAATGTTTTCCACAGAAATAAACCTCCTCCTGTGTGTTTGTCAGGAAGTGAGGCATGTTTTCTGCTCTGGTGTTGAAATATCAGGGAGTTTCTGCACATTTTAAAGAGCATAATCAAACACTCTGCTGACCGTTTGAGTTTAACCCTTCGTTTCCAGGCTGGGAAATAAACTGCAGTTCTATATTTAGAGTATCATCAGCGTATCTGTTCACATTAAACCTCCACTTCACTGATGTTCTTTGATAGTTTCTCACCTGCTTTGTTGCTTATTTAGATATTCATATGCTCTTTATTGATCTATAGCACTCATTAGTCACACACATTTTGAACCTAAGGAGCACACTTGTGCTTTTTTTGTCATTTTTATTTTCTCTTTGCTGTTTTGTTCATTAAAATGAAACATCATCTTCTGACATGATGGACTTTTTGAGGAAAATGATGAGAGCAGAATGAACAGATGAACGTGTGAACAGATGAACAGATGAACAGATGAATGTATGAACAGATGAACAGATGAACGTGTGAACAGATGAACAGATGAACAGATGAACGTATGAACAGATGAACGTGTGAACAGATGAACAGATGAACAGATGAATGTATGAACAGATGAACAGATGAACGTGTGAACAGATGAACAGATGAACAGATGAACGTATGAACAGATGAACGTGTGAACAGATGAACAGATGAACAGATGAACGTGTGAACAGATGAACAGATGAACAGATGAACGTGTAAACAGATGAACAGATGAACAGATGAATGTGTGAACAGATGAACAGATGAACAGATGAATGTGTGAACAGATGAACGTGTAAACAGATGAACAGATGAACGTGTGAACAGATGAACAGATGAACGTGTGAACAGATGAACGTGTAAACAGATGAACAGATGAATGTGTGAACAGATGAACGTGTAAACAGATGAACAGATGAACGTGTGAACAGATGAACAGATGAACAGATGAACGTGTGAACAGATGAACAGATGAACGTGTGAACAGATGAACAGATGAACAGATGAACGTGTGAACAGATGAACAGATGAACAGGTGAACAGATGAACGTGTGAACAGATGAACAGATGAACAGATGAACGTGTGAACAGATGAACAGATGAACAGATGAACGTGTGAACAGATGAACAGATGAACGTGTGAACAGATGAACAGATGAACGTGTGAACAGATGAACAGGTGAACAGATGAACGTGTGAACAGATGAACAGATGAACAGATGAACGTGTGAACAGATGAACGTGTGAACAGATGAACGTGTGAACAGATGAACAGATGAACAGATGAACGTGTGAACAGATGAACAGATGAACAGATGAACGTGTGAACAGATGAACAGGTGAACAGATGAACAGATGAACAGATGAACGTGTGAACAGATGAACAGGTGAACAGATGAACGTGTGAACAGATGAACAGATGAACAGATGAACAGGTGAACAGATGAACAGATGAACGTGTGAACAGATGAACAGATGAACGTGTGAACAGATGAACAGGTGAACAGATGAACAGGTGAACAGATGAACAGATGAACGTGTGAACAGATGAACAGATGAACGTGTGAACAGATGAACGTGTGAACAGATGAACAGATGAACAGATGAACGTGTGAACAGATGAACAGATGAACGTGTGAACAGATGAACAGATGAACAGATGAATGTGTGAACAGATGAACAGGTGAACAGATGAACGTGTGAACAGATGAACAGATGAACAGATGAACGTGTGAACAGATGAACAGATGAACAGATGAACGTATGAACAGATGAACGTGTGAACAGATGAACAGATGAACGTGTGAACAGATGAACGTGTGAACAGATGAACGTGTGAACAGATGAACAGATGAACAGATGAATGTGTGAACAGATGAACAGATGAATGTGTGAACAGATGAACAGATGAACAGATGAATGTGTGAACAGATGAACAGATGAACAGATGAATGTGTGAACAGATGAACAGATGAACAGATGAACAGATGAACAGGTGAACAGATGAACAGATGAACGTGTGAACAGATGAACGTGTGAACAGATGAACGTGTGAACAGATGAACGTGTGAACAGATGAACAGGTGAACAGATGAACGTGTGAACAGATGAACAGGTGAACAGATGAACGTGTGAACAGATGAACAGATGAACAGATGAACGTGTGAACAGATGAACGTGTGAACAGATGAACGTGTAAACAGATGAACAGATGAACGTGTGAACAGATGAACAGATGAACAGATGAACGTGTGAACAGATGAACAGATGAACGTGTGCAGCAGCAGCAGCAGCAGCAGCAGCAGCAGGCTGCTCGTCGTCTTGAGGATGTTTTGACTGGAGCAGATTTACGGCTGCTGATGTCTTCACCAGGTGCTCTTCCTGTTATGACTGTCTGCAGGAGGCCATGATGAAGATGATGAAGATGATGAAGATGATGAAGATGATGAAGACACTTCAGTCATCAGTACTGTAGAGCTGCAGCCATGAATCCATCCAGTCATTTTTAAGAAAACAAAAGTCTAAATCCTGATTTATTGCTTCATAAAACTTCTGAAGCTACAGAAATTTATCATTATTATTATTATTATTACTATTATTTCACGTGTTTACGCTGCTGTAACAAGTGAGATTTTATGTACATTTTGAGAAATAAAAGATAAGATAAAACTTTATTCAAAAGTAATGGAAAAACCGACTATATACACACAATATAATAATATCCTATAAGAACATAAGAATATATATTTATAAAATCTAAATATTGTCACTAATCTGCCAGTAGCAGAGGTTTATTTCCATGTAAGGAGTTTCACTTTGGTGCCTGAAAATAAGAAAAAATAGATCATAAAACAACCATGAACATGAATAAAATCAAGTGTTTTTCGTCGTCTCAGGCTGCAGAAGCTCTCCTCAGTGAACCTGAAGCCTCTCGCTGGTTTATGGGCTCTCTGAGGACGTGATGATTGGACATGGTCGCTTCCTTCCTGCAGGACGAGCAGAATGATGAGCCTCAGCTGTTCATGTGTCCGTCACAGAGGAGGAGTACAGTACCAACAGACAGAGGCTCATGTGAAGGTCAAAGGTCAGCGAGCTGCTTTCACGCTTTAGTCTCACAGTTTCTCCTGACGGTGACGTTTAAACGCTGAGCGGCACTTTTTCCTACTTATTATCTTCATTTCTCTGATGAAGAACAGATCAGCAGCAGAGGAGCAAACGTGTTTTACCTCTTATTCTTATTTTTATTCAAAGGATATAAAATAGAATAATTATCTGATTTTAATCTTCTTCTTTAAAAAAAAATGTTTTTTTTCTTTAAACTGGTTTTTGGTTTTTACCTTAAATATTCGTGTTTCTTGTTTTTTGTCTTTGTTTGTTCGACTCAAAATGTTTCCACTGCTGCAAACTTTGTTCACAGAAAATAAATGATTATGAAATATAAATGTGAGCATTAAAACCACTGAGGTGAGTTTCTGTCGTCACAGAGTTATAAAAGAGGGATGAACACATTTAAACATCTACACGCTTGATGAGCGACCAATCAGGCGTCAGTAAACACTGGAACAAACAAACAAGACCGAGGAACTGTTTCCTGTTTCCTCTCGTTTCCTCCTTCAGCCGAAAGAAATCTGCTTCTATAAAGAGGAAGAAATCCATTTCCTGTCTGCTACTATCTACTTCCTGTTGGTGAGAGGTCACTTCCTGTTGTCAAAACCTGGAACTGGTTCAGACTGAAACCAGTAGAGGTGTGTGCAGCACGTCCAGTAGAACATCAGTAGAATAACAGAAAATAAAACCAGTTTGTCCCAAAGTGAAGCATCACCAAAAATACGAAACATTTAAAACGATAAAAAAATATGGTACATAAAAATAACAACATTAGACACATTAAAAATGTAAAATATTGTACATAAAATATAGGCCTACTAATACAAATATTTAATTAATAATTAAAAAATTTAAATATATCAAAATTTCAGCATTATATATATGCAAACATGATTATTTATTATTGTTATTATATTAATAAAATTAGAAACAATGACATATATATGAAATATGCTAATATTTAGAGATTTGTGCACATTTAATAACCTCTAATAAACTGTGGTTAAAACAAATATATATTTCAGTATTTTTCAGTTTGAGTCTTTAATTGAAAAGTAAATATAAATAACATGACTAAATAGTGTTTTTTTTATTGTTGTTGTTTTTTTCGGTCAAAGTTTTAATTTTAATCAAACCAGTCTGAACTTTTTAAGAACTTTCACTTTTTTCCTGCAGGTTAAAGTCGTAAAGTCGCTATGAGGAAGCAGCTGTTAGCAGAAGCGTTAGCCTAGCGTCGCCTCAGGCTCGTGCTGATGATGTCATCACTCAGGTATGAAGCAGGACGGCTGCCAGGTATTTTTCCAGAGCGTGGGGTGATTAAGCAGAAGCAGTTTGCTGAGCAGTCGGGCTGAAAGTGACGGTCAGGAGCTTCTACTTCCTGTCACTTTATTCTGATCAGCTGACTTTACTGTTTTTTTTTTCATCCTGACGAGTCAAAATATGAGAAATAAACATGGAGTTCAAAATGGAAACACTCTGCATCTTTCATCCACATGAATCCCACACAGTGATGTTTGTTTGTTTGTTTACTGTTTTCAGGTGATGCTAATTTCTTTGTCTGCGGTCGTCTTTTCTGTTTCATGTTATAATAATAATACTAATAATAATAGTGTTATCATTTCATTGTTGTTTTCTGTGTTCTTCTTCCTGTTTTGCTCCACAGTTCAGCAAACAGCAGCAGTTTGTCAGCTGAATTTTCCAGAAACAGAAACTCTGAAACAGACGAGAACGCCTCCAGAAGCGCTTTGATTGGATAAACATCCATAAACAGGAAGTGCTCTTCATCACTCTTATTTTGGCTCACTGAGGTCAGCGTTCATCGTGATCACTTTCCTGGAATGAAGCTCGATGGCGTCCAGATGTTGCTCAAAAGCTTTTTACTGAACACATTAACAACATAAACGGAAATTCAAAGCTTCACTTTAAGATTTAAAAAAAAAAAACAACAGAATAACATTCATCATATCAGTCATTAGCATCTATAAAAACAAAATGATGATTTTTTTCTCCATTTTTAATTTAATTTTCTTTTGTTCTTTTATATTTAGGATTTTGGATCTTTAAACGTTTCATCTGGATTTTTTGGGGCTGACTACGAAACTAAAATCTTCTTGTTGATCTTCTGACATTTAAAATGGAAACAAACAAATTAAAATAAATAAATCTGTGACGTCTCTGATTTGAGATGTAAAAGTTCTCTTTGCAGCTGCTGTCTCCTGGTGTCACTGCCCTCCATTGAAAAGGCGCTAATGCTAAGCTAACGTCCAGCTCTCTCTGCTCTGCTTTCTTCTTCATTTGAATGTACAGGCAGGTATTTCCTGTGATCAGGAAAAGTTCATTTGACCTCAGAGAAAGACGATCAGTGTGACTGTAATAATAACTCATCATAATTTCTGGCTCGTGTTCATTCTTCTGCCGCCTCGTCTCCATCATTCATCATTCATTCTCCATCATTCATCATTCATTACCGTCAGTCAACAGCAGGAAACATGAACTTCCATTCACTGGAATACAAACCTGAAAAAATCACAATCCACAGCAGCAATAAATGTGTGATGTCATTCAAAGACTGAAAAAGAGGCAACAAACACGAAGCTTGAAAGTACCAGAACGATACTGACTACTGGAGGCTAAAATGTTTGTGTTGTTCTCTTAATTCTGCTTCCTGAATCTTTTCGTTTCGATCAGCTGATCAGCGTTCAGTTTCAATGTTTCTCTCCTGCTCTTACATCATTGACCTCCATGTCTGCCGCTACGCCGACGACTTGCTGCTCTACGTCTCCATTAAATCCATCAGCACCCATTTAAGTCCTCTGTGTCTTTTATAATAATAATGATAATAATAATAATAATCATAATAATAATAATAATGATAATAATAATAATCATAATAATAATAATGATAATAATAATAATGATACAGATCATTATGAGAGGCAGGAACGCTGGAGGACAAATGAATGAAAGCAAAGGTCAGCTGGTCTGTTTCTTTTCTCCTCCATCAGATTAACGGAGCTTTTATCAGCTGAATAATGATGACTCAGCTCCATCAGGCCTTTAGCTCTCGGAGCTCTTCCAGTAAACCAAAAAGCAGGAACCAGTTTACAGAGATCAGGGTGGAAACTCCCAGCCAGGAGCAGGAGGACGAGGAAGAGGAGGCTTTTAGACGGGAAACTGAGTCCAGATTAGAGAAGAGACGATTCTCTGCTTTGGTTTCAGTCACTCAGCGAGCCTGAAGGTCCGGCAGGAAGCAGGAAGTGGTTTTAGTGCAGGTGGAAGTCCATTTATGCTTCCAGATATCAGCGCGAGGCTTCTTTATTGTGGCCGTTTTTCAGCCTCTTTTTGCTTCTACTTTTGCTTTCAGAGCACTTTAACGTTGAGTGTCTGCTAGTTCTACCAAAAATAAAGCCGAGAGGCACGAGGCCATTTTTACCAGACGTGTTGTGGTCGTCTGTTTGTGTTTGAGTGTCGCCGTCGGTGATAGAAATCACTCAGATTGGCCGTTCTGCTTCAGCCAATCAGCTCCCCAGAAGAGAAACAGGAAGTGAGGAGAAGAGGCGACAAAACACGCTTTACTTCGTGTATCCTAGCAACGGCTGCTATCCACCGTCTTCCTGTTTGATGAACACAGTCCAGTGATCTCTCCGTTTATTCCACTCATGGATTCGTTCACTTTGTTCCTTATTTACACATTTATACACTGTTTACTTAAAAACAATAATAATAATGACGTGCTTTGATGTTTTTTGTGAC